>CATIWM010411795.1:0-21390 GCA_949671775.1 Mallotus repandus | reverse complement strand
TATATATAATTTTGTTACACTTTAATACTTTATCAACTAATATATATTGTCATTCTTTTATGGAGAAATATTAGGGTTATTTACACCTACATAATCTAACCTTTTCACCAATTCCCAATAAAATATCCAACTTTCATTTAGTCACTCAAAACTTCCCAACGTTTCTTATGGATCCAACAAAACTATCTAATGATACATTATGATGACCATTGATGACGTGAATGCTGATGTGTCAAGTTTTTTATTAACTTAAGATCTGACAAAAAAAGGTAGTGGCCACATTAGCGAAACCATTGCTTGCTCCTCCTCCTCCTCCTCTCTCTCTCTCTCTCTCTCTCTCTCTCTCTCTCTCTCTCTTTTTAAAACCCTAGAGAAACCACTGCCCACTCCCTTCACTTCCACTTTTAATGAACTTAACTTACTGCCACTACCTCTCTAGAGACTCCATAAATGAGAGTTGAATAAGTTAATCACATTCGGCAAGACTTTCCTAGCAAAACCCTTTTGGTAATTGGCCCCCAATCCCATTGCTTGTATGGTCACCACCTCCATTTCAAGATTCTATATCACCTCATCAATACCAGTATTCTCTTATTATTTTTCTTCTTTGCAAATGCTTCCATTTTCCTTTATCTCCATATCCACTTCATAGTCATCTTCAGCCACCACTACTACTACTTTTGGGTCCTTCTTCTCAACATCTTTGATAGCAAAAATATCATATTCAACTCCTCTTTTGCTATTACCTTTCCTTTTGCTACCTCAGTTATGTTAGAGACTCATTTATCAGCAAATGTTCTTCAAAGGCTTCAATAACTTGGTAAATGAGCTTTCTATTTGGAGAAGAATCCCATCTATACCAAAAAGCTGGTGTAATAGTCAAAACACCCACATTTAAAAAAGGCACCTTTTTCGCTACTTTTGTTCCTAGTTTTACACTTGTTTCCTTGGACTATGTTGGCTTGTAGAACTAAAAGACGAAGAAGAATAAGGGATGCTAGACCTCGATATCAAGTAGGCTAAAATTTCACAGTCTTTGTTAGGCAGTGAGAATGCTAGGGTCAGGATGGTTCTTGAATCATATTCAATTAACAAGAAAAAACAAGCTGTCATGGAGACTAGACTCCTCACCAAGAATAAGCTAGAGAATCGTTTTAAAATTGCCAACACAAGAGCGATTTAATTTTGTTAATATCGTCATCAAATTTTTAGGTTCAAAAATATGGTGTCACATCAATTTTGAATTTATATCTATGAAAAAAAATAAATTCATAGACAGTAATGAGTGATTTGAGACTTAGAGTAATGAATGATTCAAAAGAAACAACTTTGAACTTGGGAGAGTTGCAGAGAGTGCTTGAAATGGAATTGAATTGTAGAAAGAGAAGGAAGAAATACGAAGTCATTTGCTAGGATTATTGGGTCATTTTGATGATGCCATTGGAGCTGACTTGCCCTGCACTTTCAACTTATAACGCTCTGTTAAGTCACCAAATCCATCTACATTGAGCTATAAATATAACACCTTTAAACGATCTTGGTGAAAATGAGAGAGTTTTGATAAATGGGTATCTATTTGATCTACAAACAATGCGAAAAACATGAAAATTTCAATATAAAGAAGATCTAAAACAGAGGAGTCCTCTATTTTGTGATTATGCTCTTTAAAATCTTTACTTTGTCTTTTTGCTTTTTTGTTTGTTTCAAATGAGAAAGTGATTCTTTAAGGGATGGAGGTTCATTTCATATAGTTATGGTTGTCTATGTTGTTAATTGAATGCCTAATTTGGAGGTTCATATGCTTCTGCATGATTTCTTGAGGGATGCTCATATGATATTTGATAAAATGTATGAAATACAAAAGTGAGTTACAAAGTAGGAGTAGCTTCTTTGAGCAGAGTAGTAGTGGGTCAAGTCATCTGACATTCAGTTGATGTGGTACTACTTTTTTTGTCAAATGTTGAGTTATTAAAAAACTTAACACGTCAGCATCCACGTTATAACCGACGACCGAAATGTGTCATTAGGTAGTTTTGTGGGACTTATGAGAAATGTTGAGAGGTTTTAAGTAACTAAATGAAAGGTTGGTATTTTATTGAAAATTAGTGAAACAGTTAGGTACCATGGGTGTAAATAACCCAAAAATGTTAATATAACATTAATTTCAATGATAAAACCAATTTATATATGATTTATAATCAATCTAACTAATTAATTATTTTTAAAATATTATCAATTTATTTTAAAAAATTATTTCTTTTTATTCATAATAAAATTAGAAATACATCTAAACTTGATATATTATTAGTTCATTACAATTAGTTTAATACTATAACACTCAATAAATAATTTTAATATTAAACATCCATATTCTTTTAATATTAAGGAATACATTTTTAATGATATTATTTGTTATAAAATGGAATTAAAATAATGAAAGAGTTAGGATCACTTACCTTTGATGATTCCACAAAATTAGGATTAAAGAACACTAGGTTTATGTTAATCACACCAAAACTTAGGAAAAACACTATATGTTCACAACCCTTTTTACCCTTGTATTTTGTCTATTGTTTTGGGAAAGTTTTTACATAGTGTTTTTTGTATTTTTCTTATTGTTCTCCTTTATTCTTTTATGTACTTTTCTTTTATATGTAAACCAGGAGCAATTGCTCCTGTAATTTTGGAGGTAACTGCCTTCTAGCAATTGCACTCCCTTTTTTTAATTAAATCAAGTTGGATTTGATCAACTTGTCATGGGCCACTTGAATCCAAAATCCAACATCTCCCCACTTGCACATGATAATTATGACCCCATTATGAGATTTTCTTTCACCAATAGACAAACAACACTTTTATACTAGTAAACGGTCTTGTGACCTAGTGAGCAAAACCTGCACTTGGGAGCTTATTACTATGCATCTGTTAGGAATAACATAGAAGCTTTAACCTTAAATAAAAATATATTAGTCAAACAAATATATACTCGCAGTACCCTAGATTGTCTCTTTTAAATCATACTAACATCTCATATTCCTCGAAGAGCATGTTCAAGATATTTTCATGTTATGTATCCATAAGCAAGTCATACTTCTTTCAAGCGACAAGATTGGCTGACCATGGATACACCGAATAAAATCTTCCTTGTCTACTCAAAATTTATAATTTATATATAGTTGCTTTTTTCAGACATGGTCTATTCATGATCATAAGTAGCACGCTAAGATAGCAAAACACTATATATAAATTACATGTAAGAGCAAAAAGTATAAGGGTACCAATATAAGGATTTAAGATTATCTTTAAGGTCTTACACAATGTAGAAGCAGGGATCATTCTCCTACTACCTTTTTAGTTGAACAAGCACACATGGTATGAATCATGTGCTACAGTATTTATAATTTACATTGATGTAAATTAAAAAAACTGCATAGATCTAAGTTCAATCGCTCATTTATGCCTCATTCGAATTCTCGAGGTACTCTCGGTAGCAGGTAATAACTGATAATTCACATATGGCTTACATAGGTCATTTGGATGGGGCAATCCAAATCAGTTTTACGTCTAAAAATAACCTCATCTCATTTTCTTTTGAGACAATAATCCTAACATTTAATCTTATCTTTACTCGTTGTCTTAGTGCTAGAGGTGGTTGCTTGTGTGAGTAAGCCAACCTAAAACCTATACTACATCTCTTTATTAAGCATTTAACTATGAATGTAAGATGTGTATAAGGTAAGAATACAATTAAGTAAACATGTCAATCATGTTCACAAACTAAAAAATTCAATGATTTCAATTCACAAAAATGAAACCACAGTTAACATGAGTGATAACTTGATTTTTGGAACCTCTGAGTCATGTGGTCAAGCAATCAATAAAGAAGTAAAGTGAGATATGGGGTTTTCCTCACAAACCCTCTGATGCTTAAGTTAGAGAGGGTAGAGAGAGGATATAAAGAGATAATGAGAGAGTAAGACCTAAGAGAATTGAATAGAATGATGAGGAACGCTCTTTCCTACTTGGATTTGGTCTTCCTTGTTTTGCAAGTCACTTTTAATTAGGAATATAAGTTATTAGTTGAATAGGATTATACCTGAGGGGTATTAAGAGTCACCCCCAAAAGTTTGATTGGATATTTATGTCTAAGTATTGTGGATATCGAGGAAGCTGTGATGATTGCTCGGATTGATGAGTGCTGAAGAGTGTCTGAAGCTGATGGGTGAGTTGAGGTGGCTAGCCTCAATCACTAATGTCAAAGAATGCTCGGTACCGGGACTCAAAATTCTATCGTTTCTGAGTAGAAGGGTATGAAAATGCCAGTTGGGCTTATAGATGCTCAGTGTTAAGAAATGACCTGAGGGATTAGCCCGTTACAGAAATAATCTGACAGGACCAGCCGTTGTCGGAGTTTTTAGTACTCAAGGCTTAGATGCTCAATGTTATAGAAGTGAGGCCCAAGTGCCTATGACCATGAGGTCAATCTCGATGTTATGAAATGAGGCCCAATTGCTTGTGACCATAAGGTCAATCTCGATGTTATAAAATGAGGCCCGAGTGCTTGTGACTATGAGGTCAATCTTGGTGTTATGAAATGAGGCTTGAGTGCCTGTGACCATGAGGTCAATGGTATTATAAAATGAGGCCCGAGTGCTTGTGACCATAAGGTCAATCTCGGTGTTATGAAATAAGGCTCGAGTGCTTGTGACCATGAGGTTAATCTTGGTGTTATAAAATAAGGCCCTAGTGCTTGTGAAAGCTTGAGCTTTAATGAGAAGGTGTGAATGTTATACATATTAATATGCCTTTTGTAATTTGAAAACCATCATGTCTGCTCATGTGTCAACAGATGTGGCGTGTTTAGTGGCATATTTATAGCTGGATGGTCATGTCTATTGAGAGGACGGCACTTGGATAACTATGTTAATGATGACCTTTAATGTCAGACTGTTATGACTATTATACCCCTAGAATTTTAAAGCGTTGAAGCTTTTAACTCTAAGGGTATGTGACATCCAATTAGAACCTTTGTTGGGTTATAAATTGAAGGTTGGATGGTTTTGTAGATTTCACTTTACTTTGTATCACTATGCATTCTTCTTTCCTGTGCGATTCTCCTTCTTCTGCTGCTTTTATTTTGAAGTTTTAGTCTTACTGCAGAGAGTTAACTCATGCTTTTCCAGGTGAAAAAGAACTTCCTTTGTTTGTCTGTTTGTCTGTTTGTTTTCTTTTATTCATTTGATTCTGAGGTGATAATGGCTCCCCGGGAGCAAGTTAAATCTGATTTGTTTGAGTCTAGGGTAGATGAGGGTATATTAGAATGGTATAGGCATCAATTTGGGATTCCCCAAGAGTATATACTGCACACCACTGATAAGAAGGCGCATGAGCCTTACATAGATACTGTTAAAATGGTTATTTATCAAGACCAACTAGAGGGTGGATTAAGATTCCCCATAGATCCCTTTATAAAGCTTTTCTTGAATAGATATAATATAGCTCCTAGGCAACTCCACCCTAATAGTTATAGGATTTTAACCGGGTATATAGAGCGTATGCATAGGGAAGGTAGAGCCCTAGACTTTGAAATGTTTCGATTTATATATAGTTTAAATAAGAAAAAAAGGGAGCTTACATTTTCTTTATCAGTTGTTCCCCATTTGAGTCTGTTCGTGAGACTTTCGGACATACCAAAGTCTTGGAGACATAAATACTTCATTATAGAACACCTGACAGAATTCTTCAGTATCCAGCACTTATGGGTTGATGCATGCCATGATGTGAAACGCCTGAGAAAGTTGCCTGATGAAGGCTCAAACTTGATAAAAAGGCTTCATACTGAGAGTGTATTCAAGGGAACATCTGCCGAGAACTGTTCTCGATGATACCTTCAAAGAGTATATAATGGGAATAAATATAATGATGGTAAGTGATGATCTTCTTGAAGGTATATTCTAACTCTTCTTTTATTTCTTTATTTATAGATGGCTGACTATTATACATTTACGGGCGGGATACTACTTTCAGATGCTGATCAGGAGCAAAGTCAAGATCAAGGGCAGGAACTAGAGATTACTAACCTCACATTGGAGCAGGAGGAGCCTTCTGAGACTCAAGTTGAGCAACATGTCGAGGTTGTAAGAGATCCTCCAGTTGAGCATGCTCAGAAGAGGGCTATTGGGTCTTCAAAGAAGTGCTCTCGGGCAAAGGGATAGTCGAGGATGAAGAGGAGCTGGCGAAAAATATTTTCGTCAAGCGTCTAAGTCTTCCTAGATGCCCAGATGCTAACAAGTGGATTCTGGACAAAATAAGTCCTCCGAGTGTCCTTAATCCTCAAGTTAGAGACTACTATGTTGAGTCCTTATGTTTGCCAGAGGATGTGTAGAGGTGGAGAGACATTAGAAGAGGCGAGCTCTTCAATTCTCTGATCACATATGCTTTAGAGGTAAGTCAAAACTTTTGCCCTTTGAAGTTCATCATTAATATTTTGGATGTTGATCTTTTCCCTATTTTGTTCGTAGATGGCCTAGGGCTTACTGCTAGCCAAAGATGAGCATTTTATCCTCCAAAGTGAGTGTAACTTTAAGGAAGCCGAGGTCAGCACCATTATCGGGGATTATGAGAAGAAGTTGGGAGCAGCAAGATGCATAGTAGAGCTTACTGAAGCATAACTTGAAGAGGCTAAGTCGGAGGTTAAGTCCTATCAAAAGAAGATCCAGGAGCTCGAGCATACCCAGGCTCAGCTTATTGAGAGGATGGAGGAGCAAGATTCCGAACTTGCTGACCTGAAGGAAAATTTGGCCAAAGAAAAAGAAGGTTGGAAGGAGGACCTAAAGTTTTATCAAGGTATGGTGTCAGGATTCCTCAAGGCGTACAAGTCTGAGTGTAAGAGAATTCTGCTTGCTCAACATCCTGACATGGACTTCATTGAGTTTGATAAGAACCGAATTGGCCAAACTGGATGTTGCGGATGATGCTACCAGTAAAGCAGCCCAAAAGCACCAAAAGGGTTTGAGAGTCGCTAAGAAGACAACCATTATTGAGGGGTCTACTTCTGAGCGACTAGCAGGTCATAACTATCCCGGAGAGAGATCATCAGTTAAAGCTGGCCCCACTGCTACTACTACTGTGGTGCTCAAGAATCTAACTTTGGAGGATGTAAATGTTTCCTCTGAGACTAGCTTAGTGCCTCCTAAGTCTGAGGCTAATGTAAATACTTAAAGTATTTTTCTCTTTTATAGAATCAATTGAAAATGAATGAAATAGTACTTTTATTTTATTAAAATTCTTCTTTTATCTAAGTACAATTTCTTCACTGATAGTATTTTCTAAGGCTATCCGAGTTCCAATATCGAGGCAATTTTTTTCCCTTGCATATTCTTTATCTTGTACGTGCCCTTTGTAGCTTTTTCTATAACTTGATAAGGACCTTCCTAGTTAGGTCCGAGCTTGCCAGTTCTAGAACTTCCTTTGCCTATATCTGCTCTTCTCTGCATGAGATCTCTGACCTTGAATTGTTTTGGTCGGACATGTTTGCTATATCCGGCTATTCTCTATTTCTTAGCTTCTGAGACCATAGATGCTTGCTCCCTTCTTTCCTTAAGCAAGTCCAAGCATATCCGAGTATTGAGATAATTAATGTCTAGATCAAACTCTCTGAAAACTCAGTAACTTGATGAGCCAATCTCTACAGGTATTATTGCATCCATTTCGTACGTCATTCTAAAGGGTGTCTCTCCTGTTGAGCTCCTGGGTGTTATTTTGTATGCCCAGATGACATTGTTGAGTTCCTCCACCCATTTTTCTTTCTTTTCATCTAGCCTTTTCTTTAGCCATTGCATGATGATTCTGTTGGTAACTTCTGCTTGTCCATTCGTCTGAGGATGAGCTACAGAGGTGAATCTGAGCTTGATGCCCAATCTTGAACAGAATGTCTTAAACTTTTCATTGTCAAATTGTTTCCCATTATTCGTGATTAAAGTATGAGTTATGCCATATTTTTAAATCACTTCTTTCCAAAAGAAATGTCAGATCTGAACTTCTGTGATGGTTGGGACAATTTTTACTTCTATCCACTTGGTGAAGTGATTAATGGCTACTATAAGGAACTTCTTTCGAGATCTAGAGACTGGGAATAGACCTAGGATATCCATTCCCCAAATAGCAAAAGGCCATGGACTTCCAATTGGATGCTGAGTGTTAGAAGGCTTGTGAGTTAGACGAGTAAACTGCTGATACTTGGAACATTTCTGAATAAGCTGATACGCTTCCTTGGACATGCTGGGCTAGTAGTATCCTTGTAACAATGCCTTTCAGACCATCGAGTTTTGAGCCTCATGAGCTCCACATATTCCTTCATGAATTTTCCTAAGTACGTAATTGCCCTCATCTGGAGACACTTTTTGACCGTGGGTGTGACAAGGACCTTCTGTAAAGTTCTCCATTGTACATGGAGTAGTGCGCAGCTTTATTCTTCAATTTTTGAGCCTTGAGCTTATCCTCAAGTAAAATGCCTTGCTTTAGGTATCGTATAATTGGCCTCATCCATTCAGCCACTTCCTGAGTATTTATTACTTATGTTTCTTCAATGCTTGGCTTGATGAGTTCCTCAGTTAACTCAAGTTCCCTGAAGGACTGATTATCTTCTAATGCCGATTTGGCCAATAGCGATAGCTTCTAAATTCTCACTTTTGGGAATTTGCAATATGTCCCATTGTCCCCCTTATAGTTCCAGCTTCTTTAGGAGTTGTTTTGCCTTCTCCACATATTTAACCATGCTCAACTCTTTCACTTGGTAAGTTCCTTTAACCTGGTTAACCACTAGTTAGGAGTCAGAGTACACTTTGATACGTTCAACTTGGACTTCTATGGGTAGTCTCAGCCCTGTAAGTAATGCTTCATATTCAACCGTGTTGTTAGTGGCTTTGTACTTGATCTGGACTACATATCTGATTCTAACTTTATTTGGTCCAATCAGGACAACTCCTACTCAATACCCTTAGGCTCTAGATGCTCCATCTATGTATAGTCTCCATTCCGGATATGAAAGAAGGACCGCTTCTTTGACCGTCATCTCTTGCATGAAATCTGCTAGCGCCTAAGCCTTTATCTACTAGTGAGGCTTGTAGCTGATGTCAAATTCTCCTAACTAAGCTGACCATTAGACCAGACGTCCAGAAGTTTCCAGCCTTTGCAAAATTTTCCTCAAAGGGAAGTTAGTTTTGACTATTATAGAATGGGCTTGAAAGTACTGTATGAGCTTCTTAGACATGTGTACGACTATTATAGTGAGCTTCTCTAATTTAGGATACTAGATTTCTGAGCCTCTGAGGATCTTGCTGACATAATAGACCAGACTATGTTGGCTTCCCTATTCTCATACTAATACTGAGGCTATGGACTCATGACCAATGGAAAGATACAAATATAAAGTCTCGTTTGGGAATGGTCTGCTGAGCAACGGAGGCGAAGTTAAGAACGTCTTAATTTCTTCAAAAGCTGCCTGACATTCGTCATTCCATTCAAATTTTTTAGAATTCTTCAAGTCTTGGAATAGGGGTAAGCACTTTTTCACAGAGCATGAGATGAATCTTCCAAGAGCAGTGATTCTGCCATTGAGCTTCTGAAGCTCGTTTAGTGACTTTGGAGCTTTCATGTTCAGAATAGCTTCCATCTTCTCCGGGTTTGCTTCTATCCCCCTGTGTGAAATCATAAAGCCCAAGAATTTTCCTGCTTTTACTTCAAATACACACTTGTCTGGGTTTAGCTTGATATGGTACTGGTCCAGTATGCTGAGGATTTGCTTAAGATCCTCGGCATGTTATTTAGCTCGATGGCTTTTGACTATGATGTCATCCATGTACACTTCCATATTCTTCCTAATTTAATCTTGAAACACATGATTCATCAGCCTTTGGTAAGTGGCTCTAGCATTTTTCAACCCTAGAGGCATGACCTTGTAACAGTAAAGGCCTTTATGAGTGATGAATGATGTTTTTTCTTCATCTTCCTTCTTTATTGGAATCTGGTGGTACCCCTGAACAACATTAATGAAACTATATAAGTAATGGCAGCTGTTAAATCTACCAGTTGGTTAATTGTTGGCAATGGATAGTCGTCTTTAAGGCATGCATTATTGAGGTTCGTGTAGTCAACACACATGTTGTACTTCCCATTAGCTTTTTTAACTAGGACCACATTGGCTACCCATTACAGATGTGTAACTACTCTTATAAATATGGCGTTTAACAACTTTCTTATTTCTTCGGCAATCACTTTCTGTCTATTGTGTGCAAATCTCCTCTTCTTCTGAATTACAGGTTTCTTTCCTGGTAGGATGTTCAGGTTATGTGACGCAATTTGAGGAACTACACCCATAATCTCGGTTGCTTATGAGGTAAAGCTATTTTAGTGTTTGCTAAGGACTTTACTGATATTTCCAGCAAGCTCACCTCCAATTTTGACCATTTTTCCACCATCTATTTACAGTGTCTAGACTTGCTCCACTAGTTTTGGATTGGCTCCTTATTTTTTTGCTTCTAAAGATGCTAGAGAAAATGCTTCCCGCTGAGGCTTAACAACCAATTGATATCACTATTTGGCTATGGACTGATCTTTGCGTATGGTTATGACTCGGTCTTCTAGAGGGATTTTCATGGTAATGCTTGTGGCTGCACCAATTTCATACAAAATGGGTCTTCCGATGATACCATTATAAGTGAGTAGAAGGTCTATGATGTTGAACAGGGATCTGACAGCTTTTATATCTCCAGCTTCTCGATCTCTAAATTCTGCTACTAATTCCACTATCCCCATAGGCTAAGTTATTCCTCCATAGAAGCTTATGATGGGACTCTTAATAAGTTTAAGATCAGTGATTGAGCCTCCCATAGCCTGGTAGGCACTCCATGAGATTGCATTGACGGCGCTTCCCTCATCTATCAAAAGCCTTTTCACCAGATAATTCCAGATGTATGCACTTACGACTAAGGCATCGTTATGGGGATGTCAGATATGTTCTCCATCTTCAGGTTCGAATGTGATAGTTAGCCTTTACAACTGGCTTTCTTCTCTCCAAATTCTTTTCATCCTTTTCTCTTTAGGTGCTTCTCCTCTAACTATCATATTAATAACTCCAGCTACCTCATTCTGAGCCTTCTTTGCTTCCGATTTATCTCCATTCTCGTCCTGGGAGTCTCAGTATCTTCGAGATGTGTCAGTGAATTTTTTGAGTTTACTGTTTTGTATTAGTTGTTCTATGGCCCGTCTTAATTCCCAGTAATTATTAGTGTCATGGCCATACTCTCAGTGATATTGGCAAGAGAATCTTCTATCTTGTATCGCTCTCTTATTAGGGTTCGATCTTCTTGGTACAGGTATTCCTACCCCATTTGCTCTTATCCACATGAGGATCTGTGATTTTGGAGCATGCAGAGGGGTCTAATTTTCAATTTCTTTTATGAATCTGCTTGCCAGGTTTCCTGCTGAACTTATGAAGTAAGGACATTGGACTCTAGATCTCTTTGGATTGGACCTTTCATCTCTTTTAAAGGTTATTCTGTCATCATCCCGCCACAGCCTTCTGTCTTCATCTAGTTTTATTAGTTTCATTGCCATAGATATGACCTCAGAGAAGGTGGTGGGCTCTTTAGTCTTGATCTTATCTTTCAGCTTTCCCAACCGCGTTCCATTTTTCATTGCCTCTATAGCCACTTCATCACTTAAGTTCTCAATCTGCATGGTGATTTTGTTAATTTTGTCTAAGTAGCTTCTTAGTGATTCTGTGGCTTCCTGCTTGCACATCTAGAGATCATTTATATTCTTTTTAGGTGGGACATTGATGATGAATCGAGTTCTGAATTTCTCTACCAATTCTTCAAAGGATGAAACAAAATTTTTAAGTAGTTGGTGAAACCACCTCTGAGCCATTTTGGTGAGCATACTTGGGAAGACTCGACACAATATTCCATCATTCACGTTCTGGAGCATCATCTTAGTCCGGAATGAAGAGATGTGGATGATCGGATCCCCGGTGCTATCGAATTGGTCCAGCTGAGGTAATTTGAACTGGACGGGATTTCAGTCCTGATTATCCTGCTTATGAAGGGTGTCATTCCCTTTAGGACACATTCATGTTCCTCTCTTGGCCCCGTTCGAGCTTTCTGGATTGCTTGCTCGACCTTTTAAGCTATCTGAGAATCATTTAAGGCAAGATGACTTGTACTTGACTCCCCTTCCAGATCTTTGTGATCTTCTTTATCCCTTATGGGAGCACTCTGAGATGCCACGGGTGGTATGATCGCATTATTCTTTGGATTAGTAGCTTCGAGATTATTTTTTTGAATTAAGGTGTTCAGTTGTTATTGCATGAGAGTCATATAGGCTTGGATATTTTGGATCGTTGCCTCTTTATTTGTGGAAGGCATGTTGAGTGTCTGAGCTACCGTGTTGAGGTTTGGTGTGTTAGTAATAGGGGTTCTTGAAAGACTTGGGAAAGGTCCGGAAGGGATGGGTCTGTTAATATAATGTAAAGGAGCATAATAAAGAAAGTCTGTGTCGGGTATTGCCCATTCATGGTTGATTTCGAAAAGAGGGATTTAGGATGATGGTCCTCCACGACAAATAAGGGCCAATGGGTCAATTAATAAGATAGGGGCTGATGGGTTAATGGGGGGAATAGGAGCTGTTGGAGTGATGGGAGTGTCTAGGGTTGTTCCTGGTGGATTGATCTGAGTGTCAGTAGATGGTGGGGGACTGGATGCCACTTTTGGAGTTGCTTAGCTCGGTAAATTTGTGATGGTTTCAACTCAAGAGGTTCCCACAAACGGCACCACCTGATAACTTGATTTCCGGAACCTCCAAGTCCTGTGGTCAAGCAACCAACAAAGAAGCAAAGTGAGATGTGGGGTCTCCCCAGAAGCCCTCTGATGCTTAAGTTAGAGAGGGTAGAGAGAGGATATAAAGAGATAATGAGAGAGTAAGAGCTAAGAGAATTGAATAGAGATAGTTTTTTTGTACGTAAACCTGCAGCAATTGCTCCGGTAAGAGAATTTTGGTTTCTCCTGATCCGGAAGTCTTCCTGATGAGGAACGCCCTTTCCTATTTGGATTTAATCTTCCTTATTCTGGAAGTCACTTTTAATTAGGAATATAAGTTATTAGTTGAATAGGAATATACCTGAGGGGTATCAATGAGAATCATCAATCACGCTCTGTTACCAATGTTATCAAATAAAATTAAAATAATGAAAGAGTTAGGATCACTTAACTTTGGTGATTCCGCAAATTTGGAATTGAAGAACACTAAATTTATGTTAATTACACCAAAACTTGGGGGAAAAACACTATATGTTCACAACCCTTTTTACTCTTATATTTTGTCTATTGTTTTGGGAAAATTTTTACATAGTACTTTTTGTGTTCTATGTATTTTTCTTATTGTTCTCATTTATTCTTTTACGTACTTTGCTTTTGTATGTAAACCAGGAGCAGTTGCTCCTATAAATTTTGAGACAACTGCCTTTTGATAGTTTTTTTGTACGTAAACCTGCAACAATTGCTCCAATAATTTTGGAGATTTTTTTTAATTAAATTAGTTAGATCGGGTCAACCTGTCGTGGGTGACCCGAATCCAAAATTCAATATTATTTAAGGGGTATAAAAATATAAAATTTATAGAATACAAAATATTTAAATGTCGTAAAAAAAATTACACAACTAATTTTGTTACATGTTGAAACTATAAGAATAAAAATTATACATTTCCCCTAAGAGCCTTTTTTATTACTATTAGAAAACAAGAGTTTTTATGGCTCAATTGAATTTCATTTTTTCCTCAGTATGAATTGGTTATTGTTTCTTAGATCCTTGATCATATATCACATTGAAACGTGCATAATTTTGAGCTTTAGATCGTTATATAATGCCCTTTTTATTTTGCTCTTTTTTTTAAAATAGTCGTGCATGCTTTGAAACAATCTTTCTAATTTTTTTTTTGGAAAAATGAAACTATATAGAGAATCTTTCTAAATTCTTTTTTACAATCGTGCATGTTTTGAAACAATCTTTCTAAAATATTTTTTAATCTAATAGAAACAAAGATTCTTGATCAATCTTTCGACAAGATATATTTTATTAATAATCCTGAGTGTTTTGAATAAATCTTTTTAAAACATTATTTAATCTAATAGAAATAAAGGCATTTTTAATTTAACTGTTCATAGCATATCGTAATTATAGTTATAGTTCTTATCGATAATTATTGATTGATAATTTTTTCATTAAAAGTTCATTAATTATTATTGTTAGTACGTAAAATCACTATTAAGAATATATTTTCTTTTTAATGTAATTTAATATAGCTTATAATATTTGTTATACAAATTATTCGAAAATTTATAAGAATTAGAAAAACTATCAACTTATTTCATCCGCTAAACCAAATATTCTTATTTTAATAATTACAAATTTTCCTCGTACTTCTATATTTTCCAAGAGTACTCATAAAGTAGTAGAAAACAAAATCACACTTTAATCACCTAACAAACATTAAATACGAAAAAACTAAGAGAAAAGATGTAGACAAAAATCTTGATTCAAACATTTGTAGCCCAAACCAAGGGACACAAACAGATTCAGCTTTGACCAGTAGGTAAAAGCCATAGATTTTGGCCAACTTTTGATTTCTAGTGTGGAAGAAGGTGAATTGGAAGTCCCTTTTCTGGGGTTGGCATCATATCACCAACAATCCTTTCTTTAGGAAAAATAATTTCCCACTTGAACCTTGTCACCACATTGTTAACAAAAGTCAAGATTGTTAATCTTGCATACTCTTTTCCTGGACACATTCTTGGTCCACCTCCAAATGGTAAAAATGTAAAGGGTGGGAGTTCTTTGTTGTCTTCATATCTTGATGGATCAAAATTTTCAGGATCTGGGAAGAGTTCCGGGTTCTTGTTTGTTGTACTTACTGTCCAATATACCTGCAAAATATGAAGGGACAATTTTTTTTTTATATATACAGGAATTCCTCCTACCTGAACTTCATAAACTACTAGAAATTAATGAAATAAAAGAGTTTTATACCTTTTAAAATCTCTTCCAAGTACTATACAAAAATAAACATACAACAATATTTTTATATACTAAAAAATAATTAATATTTAGAATTTAATTCAAATGATAAAAACTAAAATCTAATAGTATATGGGTGAACCTATATTGCTTGATATTATTAATTTAGTTTTACAATTGTATATGGGTAAAATCACTATAAAATTTTTGGTGTATAAAGAATTGTTTTTTTGTCTTTCTATACCATTTGGGAGAGATTTTGAAAGATTAAAACTCTTTTATTTCATTAATTGCTAGTGGTTTAAGAAGATGAGGTAGTAAAAATTCCTCATGCATGAGTTGTATAAAAAAAATTCCAATATAAAGCACATATCAGTCACGACAAGAAATGCAATTTTATGTATTTTTGAACGTATGTTACAAGTAATTCCAAAATTATGCAATGGAAAAAAAAACATTTTTCTTGGAATTTTTAAATCCTTTTGTGCATATGTAGTCCAGCTTTAACCAAATTAAACAATAGTATTAGAGCATTAAGCAACAAGGTGCACAAAATTTTCAAGGAATTATACTTGGTGGCAAAGCTAAGAAAAGAATTTTTTTTTTCTTAATTAGTAGTTTATGACTTAAGGGTTCATTTGCTAATTGAAAAACAAGCAATAAATTAATCATGACGCATTGAAATATTTTAAATGAGGACTAATCAAGAAATTCAAAGGGAGAATTATTTTCATACCTTCCATCCCTTGGGAACAGTGTAGCCAGCGTAAGTAAAATCAGTTAAGGCCTCTCTGAAAGTTCCTTGGAGTGGAGGTGTAAGCCTCATCACCTCATACATTACATTCCAAGAGTACTTCATCTTTTGAATGTCATTCCATTGCAGCAGTTCTCCATCTACTTTAGCTTCTGAAATCTCTTTTTGCTCTGAAATTTTGATTATATATTTATGATTCAAAACCACTATTAACACATAGTGCGCCATAAAAAGTGATTAATGATCAAATTGCTTAGCTTTGTATAGTAATCGAGCTGTTTTCAGGATTATGAGATTACCAGTTCGAACCTTAATTAAGGCCTAAATAATTATAAAAAATAAAAAATAAAAGAGAAAAAATTTGGTAATTACCAGCTAGAACCTTAGAGTAGACGTCAGGTCTTTCTCCAACATATTTCATGAAGAAAGTCATAGCAGTAGCCACTGTACTATAACCTGCGACAAGTAAACCCATAATTTTGTCAGCAATTTCAGCTTCTGGCATATGTTTTCCATTAGGATCAGTGGCCGTTATCATATGAGAAAGTATATCCTCCATCGATGCTCCCGTCGCCATTGCCACCTTTTTCTCATTGATTACTGTTCTGAGCTCCTTCCTAATTGCAGCAGCAGCTTTGTTAGCCTTGTTAAAACTGGTTCCAGGAAAATTAAAAGGAATTGAATGCAATCCAAGGGTAATATCATCAAAATTGCCAACAAGTCTAGCTATTCGCTCAGGATCATCTGTCCCCAAGAAAAATCGGCAGGCGAGAGTTAAAGTTAGAGTCTTTGCTAGAGGAAACACCTTCACTTCATCTTTTCCTACCCAGTGATCTTCCATTTGTTGCCGTGTAATCGAGTCCATTTTCGCTAAGTACCTGACTAATGCTTCAGGTTTCAAGAACCCAGGTGACCTTAACACTTTGGTCTCAGCTTCACGAGAAACTTGAACAGGAGCAGCAGAAGCAGCAGCTTGATACGAGCGAAAGATCTTTTGCATGGAATGGGGACGAAATGCAGTGAAAAGCTTTTGTTCATTGGAGAAGAGAAATTTGTGTCCATTAGGACCACATATGACTGCTGTTTTCTCTCCAAGAATGTTAGTCTTGAATATTTCAGGAGAGTATTTGTTCATCCTGTCGAAAACAAACTTTTCTGGCTTCCAAAACAAGAACTCAATAGTTTCACCCATTATTGGCCATCCTAAGCTACCCGGTGGTAGGTTCTTGGAGCCATTTTTAGATGGGTTCTTGAGAGCAAAGAGAGCTATAAAAGCAAATGTAAGCAAGGTTAATAATAATAGAAAGATAAAATCCATGCTTGATGATAAAGAAAGTAAGGCTTAATCAATTGTGTGCGTGTGATCTGGAATAATGAAGAGGATGTGAACTAAGCAAGGATGTTCATATATACGCAAATATGGGACAGTTCCAAGTCCAATAAAGTCTGTTTTCTACAAAAAATTTTAATTATAGAAGGTGAAATAATCTAACTATCCAAAAGAAAGAGTTATTTAGTTTATAATTTTTATTAATAAATAATTCAAATGTTGCAAACATTGATGGACTATAAAAAAGAGACAGTCTTTTCCTCATAGATTTAAAGAATTAATTATGTAAATAAATTATAATAAAATTTAAACAGTATATTTTAAAATATTTTTAAAAAATAATCAACATATTACCAATCACTAGCTACATTTTTTCCAATAAGATAATTAGCAAGACTATAGTTGCCAATTCTGAATGGTGGATTAGTGTTAAAAGCACTAAATTAGCAAACTCGAAAGGCTAGTGGAACGACTAGTCCTTTTGTTTTGTTGAAAGAATATAATTTAAAAGAAAAAGAAAAAGAAATAAAAGGTCAGTTCATGGAACAAAGGACTAGTTCCTAGGATTTTAGGTCATTTTCCTTACCAGACACTAAAATTATGGTTTGATTGTAACAAAAAGAAAAAGTATGTCTGATAATGGTATTTTTGAAAGCCCTCAACGTTATTGACTCTTAAAATGTTATTGTTATTCAAGTCTACAATTAATAATTAATCTAAAATTCAGATGCCTAAGTAGTTTTCTCACCAAAACTTAATTGAAGGGCAAAATCTTTGTGAAATGTCTCAATAATGTTTTGATCTGAAATCAACAAATGGCAGAATCTTTTTCACATGCCTTAGTAAATGTGCAAGATGTTTAAAATTTTCTCTACTCAATAAATAAAGTTTTATTTTACCAACCAACAACCATTCGATTAACTAGTAAAAATTTATTCTTGCGTAAATTTTGAATATCGATGATTCAAATCCAAATAAAAATTGTTAGAAATTTTTTTCTGCATTTATAATTCTAAATGAATCAAATTAGATTAGTTAAAAATATTATGTATTCTAAATATTGAAGATTTAGAAAAACAAAAAAAAAACTTGTATTTTACCAACTAAATTCTCCTATGTGAATAGTTAACTAATTAGTCAAAATTTTCTAAATTAAACAATAATTTTATCTAAATTAAATGAAATATTTTATGAACTTTTCAGTTTAATAATATCCTCACTTAATTATATCATTCCTTTTCAATCTATTCACCACTTAACAATATGGTGGACAATTACATGAATATTACCACAGCAAACATAGAAAATTCGAGATTAATTTTCTTTCTCCATTCTTATTAGATTCTTATATTCTTAGTATTATAAATTAATTTAAAAACTATTACTGTTCATTTTTCTCATTAAATTTTTTTATCTATTTTCATTAAGTATATATTACATATAAATTCTAATAATTAATATATATTTAAATAGTAAATTTAATCATTAGTGACGGAATTAAAATTTAGTGTCGAAATTTTTCATCGCAAAAATAACATCATAAAATGGAAAATCGAATATTTTAGCAACGAAAATAATTAATATGTTGCTAAAATTAGCGACGGATATTGTAATCAGTCGTTAAAATAGCGACGAATAATCTAATCCGTTGCCAAAATTAGGGACGGATAAACTAATCCGTCGCTAAAATTAGCGATGGAAATTGAAAATCCGTCGCTAAATCAGCGATGGAAATTGAAAATCCATCGGTAAATCAACGACGGAAAATGAAAATTCATCGCTAATTTAGCGACAGATTATTAATTTTCGTCGCTAAATTAGCGACTGATTTTCAATTTCCGTCGCTAAAATTTAGCGATGAGCGTTTTACCTAACTAATCCGTCGCTAAGTTATTTAGCGACGAAATTTTCGGTCGCTAAATCGCCAGAATCTTGTAGTGGTTCTTTTGTTGTAGTTTGGAAGGGTGGGTATAAAGCAAATCTTTACACCAACAGATCGCATCTCAGAGGGCCCAAATCTGTCCTTAAAGAAAACATTTTATGCGCTTCAATCGATAAGTTTATTTATTTTTCCTAAATATTATTTTTATTTTATTTTGTTCATTCCAACATCCATTTTGTCCATAATTTAAAAAAGAAAATTACCTGAAAATGGAATAATTATTTGTAAAAATATTTCTAAATGCCCATATCTTACCAATCAAAAAAATATTAATTGCCTGTATTGATAATTATTCACTTTAATTTTTGCATTCTTTATTATTTGGCTGCACTCTTAATAATGAAAACAAATTGATAATGAAAATTTCTTTAGTATCAGGTTTAGAACATGATCATGAATCGCATTCTTAAAATAAAATATTCTTCAAATTTTCTTTTTCAATTAATTCTGTTGAGAGAAATTTTGCAATTTTCTGCCCTTAAATAATTTATGAAAAAAATTATTAGAAACAAAACTTTTATTGTTTTGATTTTTCTTTTATTGTCTGATTTTGTTTAATTTTCTAACTTTTTTTTAGATGATTCTTTAAATCACTCTTAAACTATATACATTCTATTCCAATTAAACAATTATAAATGTGTGAGAAAAGTTATTTAATCAGCACAGTCTCAGCATAATCTCTAATCTACAATGTGAATACTCCCACAAAGATGTGACCCCAAAAAAATCAATACAAAACAACAAACCAAAGATATACTAGTAGCTGCCTTTGCTAGACAAAATTTATAAATAATACAATAAAAAATCATTTTTCTTTAAAAATTTCTACTATAGTAATCTATAAGCCAATGAAGTGTTAATTTTTGTGGTTGAAATTGAGGGACCAAAATTTAAAGGTCTTGAAAAAGTTTAATAATTATTTAAATATATTTTATGAGTTTATTCTCTTAATTTATAAATTAATTATATAAATATTTTAATTTACTATAAATGAAAATTTATTCCTTTTTAATACTATTGAATATTTAAATAGTATTTTAAAGAAGTTATAATTTTTTTAACCTCGTAAAGTCATGATATACAAGTAGTAAGAAGGGAATTTATTTTACTATTTATAAGTGTGAGAGACACAAATCGATCCTACCAATCCCTTTTGTGTACATAATCAAAAAATTTCTGTAACTTTAAGGTCATGAGAGCCTAACTATAAATCAATTGATGTTGGCCTCATTAGTAAGGAGTTAGCTTGGTTGTTTAGTGTGTGATTGTGGGTTTGATTTGAACATATAAACTGAATAAGTTCTTTCATGGGTTTATATAATTATTAATTTTTGTTATATTATAATCATTGAGGTATATACAAAAGAATTAATTAATTTGTAACTAAATAAATTTAATTTAGTAATTCTCATTATATGTATATATATGTATGATAATAAGATTCTAAATTTACAAGATTGAATAATGTTACAAACTGCGGCTTGTGATATTGTGGGCCACAAGAAAACAAAAAAATTGGGAGCAATTTTAATATTACCTTTAATGCTAATTATATTTATTTTTTTTAAAAGTTTAATTTTTTTAATTTTTTTTAAATTTAAAATTTAAGATGCATTCAAATAAACTCATTATGTAATAATTTAAATACTCATAATTTATAAATAATTTTTTATTTTTTTAATAATATAATTTATAAAAAATAAAAAATAAAAAAGTAAATGTAGTGAATGACGACGTTACTCACTGCAATAATCATTATCATTATACAAAAATTACTTCCACATATGCAAGGTTGACTTTCAAATTGCACTTAAGTATATGTATTTTTTGTATTTTTGTTGGAAATTTTGGTTTGGGTCCAAGAAATTCCAATGGTATTATTCTGTTAAGAATGCACAAAGGACAATAAAGTCAGAATTAAATGAATCTGTCAGGTCAGTTTTATCAATTGGAAAAGTATAATCTTTAACGCTGAAATTAGAGTAGGTCGTTTGTCACAAAAAAAAAAAAGAAAAAAAAAAAAAAGAAAAAGAGTAGGTCAAATTTTTTATTTGGCAGCATCACCAAACCTTTTTCTTCTTTTCACACTTATTCAACTGGGAACATACTGGAGCTTTATTTTGTAATCTACATTTTCTAAAACATTACCAATTCGAAGATTTTAGAGAAAATTACATAAATATATATATTTTGAACTTTAATTTATATTAAAATATATTTTTTTATTAATTATATGAGTATTTTTTATTTTTTTAGGAGTACTTTTTTTTATTATTTTTGTCGTCATTTGTAT
>CATIWM010411752.1:0-29782 GCA_949671775.1 Mallotus repandus | reverse complement strand
ATTGCTCCTATGGAATCATGCGCTGTTGTAGACATACATTTGTAATGAGATATTGTGCTGATAAATACTCAACCTTCCATTGCGTCTGGGAGCCATACATGGAGTCCAAATTGTGCACTTTTACCCATTGCAGCCAGTAGTAGTAGAATACCAATTGTAGTTACAACAGTTTCATTTACAGATGGAGCAAGTGTGAATACTGTAGAATAATCTAGATTTCCTAGAGCAAAGAAAATCACAAAGAATCCTACAGATAGAAACATATCTCCTACTCTATTTACTACTAGAGCTTTAATTGCACTTTTATTAGCCTGAATTCTTGTAAACCAAAAATTAATAAGTAGATAAGAAGAAATACCAATACCTTCCCAACCTACGAATATAATTAGATAATTGTTTCCTGCTACAAGAATTAGCATGAAAAAAGTAAACATAGAAAGGTAAGAAAAGAATCGTTGATTATGCGGATCTGCTCCTATATAATCGATAGAAAATACATGTACCAGTGCAGATACAATTAGTACTGGGAAAAGCATAGAAACAGTTAGACTATCAAATAGAAAATCCCATGAAACATCTAGAATCTCTGAGTCGATCCAGCTATCTAGATAAATCGTAAGAGAATAACCATTCAGAACTACTTCGTAAAATAGAACGAGACATAGCAGTGCCGAAATAAGTAGAGAAGTAGTAGTGATAATATGTGCTCCAGTCGTTCCTACTTTTCGTCCAAGTAGTCCACCTGCTATAGAACCAAAAATAGGTAGAAAGAGAATAATTAGATACATTATTGTCGAAGAGAAATAGTTCCTCGTAGTCGATAATAAGCCACTAGAATTCCTAGTCCAATAGCTGATTCTGCACCTGCAATTGCAATAATGTAAATACTGTAAGTTTGTCCTAGAATATCATCAAAATTGTATGAACTAACTAGAATTAGTAGAGTAACAGCTAGAAGTATCATCTCAATTGAGATTAGCATTAGAATAATATTTTTTCTATTAAGAACAAATCCAAGAATACCAATTAGAAAAATTAGGATAGAAAGATTCATAGAATATAGTTCAAATTGTATACCTAATTCTAGTATACTTCGTAAGAGTGTTTGAAATAGAGAAATTTATACTCTGTAAAGCCTTTTTGTACTACTACAAGATTATCCCATAATTTAGAACATCGATTCACGTACTAGTAAACCGACCCCGAGAATCACCAGATTCGAACTGGCATAATCTAAATTGACAACTTAGGGCATTAACCATTATGCTAGACTCCCATATTCTTTTATGCGTATTGATTCTTATAAGGATGAAGAAAATAGTTTTTAAAACTTAATACAAAATGCATAGCATTTTTAACATATTTAGTATTTAATCTTAGTACAGTTTGAACGTTATCTGGTAGTTTTAACTCATGCAAGTCGATTTATGAAATGATTCGGCGTACTGGCGAGGTTTAATAAACATAATACCCAAATTTCTTCACAAATTTGGATTAGTTTTGTATCTAGCAGATGATATATCATGAGAAAATTTTGATATTGGAATCTATGACAGATAGGAAAGGGTGAAAGCCCCAATTCCCGCAGTTGGTTTGAGAATAACCGAAGGTACATTTAGTACACAGCAGAGGAGAATCTTGGGCAATGCTCGAAAGAGTGACCTAGCTAACCAGAATTTCTTTTTAGAAATGTCGTAAGGGAGGATAATGACGTTACCTTACTATAAGTCCAATCTAAGTATCGTGCCAGCAGATGCGGTTATACGAACTGGGCAAACGTTAGACAATTAAATAGGTATAAAGGATCCGTAGGCAGTAATAAACTTAAGAATCAAATAGAGGAGAACAGAATGCTAGGTGTAAGGCTGATATCTTTTGATCCCTAGTGGAATACTAAAGGCGAAAGCAGTTCTCTAAGTAATGATTGACGCTGAGGGATGAAAGCATAGGTAGCAAAATGGATTAGATACCCAAGTAGTCTGTGCAGTAAACGATTTACACTTTTTGCTCAAAATGGGTAATAAGCAAATGCCGTAAGTGTAACACCTTGTGAGTACAGCCCCAGGGCAGAAAACAAAAAGATTAGATCATCCTAAAAACCCGGAGTGGAGCATGTTATTTAATTCGATAACCCGCGAAAAACCTTACCTTTCCTTGAATGTGGTTTCAAATTCGAAACTAACACAGGTGCTGCATGGCTGTCGACAGTTCGTGTCGTAAGACGTTAGGTTTAGTCCACAAACGGATGTAATCCCTACTCAAAAGAAATTCGTATCTTGAGAAAATTCTTTTATAAAAAGAACTTACTTTTAGGTCCTACCTTCAGGGAATACGACAAGCCCTCATGGCCCTTATGGAAAATGGGCTATAGACGTGCTACATGAATTGAACAAACTGAGGCAATATTCAAAATAAAGCTAACCAGTAAAATACAATATAGTTCGAAAGGGATTGTAATCTGAAATTCGATTACATGAACCAGGAATTCCGAGTAATCGTTGATTAGTATGCAACGGTGAATTGTATTCTTTAGGAGGTACTAACCGTCCATCAAGCCCGGCCCGTTGATTAAGTCTGTAACTCGTGTTTTTCGAAAGAAAAATAGGTGGAAAGGCTTTCAGCTGGCGGGACTAAGTTGTAGCATGGTAGCCGTAAGGGAACTTGCGGCTGACAGATAAATTGCATAAATTCCCCTTCTTGTATTATCACCTTTACATATGGTAATAATCCTATTTTCGCATTTGTAGATAGTAGTAGAAGTCTTCCTAGCTCAATGGTTAGAGCGACACACTTCTAATGTGAAGATATGAGTTCAATTCTCGTGGAAGGTTTAACAACACTATTATCATACAAATAATACCTAAGTCATTTATGATCAGTAGTCTTCTACAAAGGGAAAACTACTGCACATACATTATAAAATACGGGTCATTATTATTCTCTTGTTTTTTATTTACTACAAATGATCCGCGTTAATTAACGATGAATGGCAATTCGGGACAAAATACGGGTTATTGCAAACTCATATTTACTACAGATGACCCGTATTTTGGTGAACGGGGGTGCTCTGTAAAAGCATTGACCATTGTCATACTGGGTTCGAATCCCAGATCTGTAATTTCTTTCATACAACTATTCGAACCCAGCACTCGGTTTATAGGAACCGAGGATTCGAATCCCAGATCTGTAATTTCTTTCATACAACTATTCGAACGTTTATCGAAATTCAATTTTTCGGACGCGAAGAGATTTGAACTCTTGGTCTTGTTAGAGACACCTACACTCAAGGCAGGCACATTAAACCGGGCTCTGTCACACGTCCAATGACTAAACGCTTATAAGTGTTTAAGCAACGCATGCATAGTTATACACTTCTCGATCAATATTGAATTGTATTGATGGAAAGTGCTTTACAGTAATTTTTTATTATCTATTCCAATACTTTCTTCTCTTCTCTTTGTGCCTGTAATCGGAAGTGTTATTGTTGCATTTACAAACAACCGTAGTATGATGAAACAAGTAGCTCTAGGAGCATCTCTAGTGAATCTAGTAATTTCAATTGTCATGTGAACAAATTTTAATCCAGCTATGCCAGAAGGAACATACCAATTTACACAGGAATTTGTTCAAAACCAAATTAATTTTTGTCATTTTCATGTTGGAGTTGATGGTATTTCACTTTATTTTGTACTGCTTACAACACTCATTATGCCTATTTGTATTCTTTCTAATTGAAGTAATATTGCAGTTAATTCTCCAAATAGTGAATCCTCAATTCGAAACCTCCAGTATTTTCTTATTTGTTTTCTTCTTCTAGAAACTCTACTTATTGCAGTATTTGTTGTACTCGATATTCTTCTTTTCTATATTTTCTTTGAAAGCGTACTTATTCCTCTGTTCTTCATTGTAGGTATTTGAGGAGGAGGACCTACAAGAGTACGTGCAGCTTATCTTCTATTTCTGTATACTCTTTTTGGATCTCTATTCATGCTTCTGGCATTTGTTGTTATCTATTACAATGTAGGATCAACTGATTTCCAAATGATTTCAGTATCTGAAATGAGTTTTAGCTCCCAAAAACTACTTTGGCTGGCTATTTTTGTCAGTATAGCAGTTAAAACTCCTCTAGTACCTTTTAATACATGGCTTACTTACGCTCATTCTGAAGCACCTGTGGGCGGTAGTATTGTACTAGCAGGTGTAATTCTTAAACTAGCTACATACGGTTTCCTTCGTATTATGCTCCAATTTTTCCCAGACGCATCAGTATACTTTTCTCCTTATGTACAGACACTAGCTGCAATTAGTGTTGTTTATGCTAGTCTTAGTACTCTACGACAAACTGATTTTAAAAAGCTAGTAGCTTACTCTAGTGTAAGCCATGTAGCAGTTGTAGTAATAGGTCTATTTTCGAATACGGTACAAGGAATCGAGGGAGCTATTATTCTATCTCTGGCTCATGGACTAGTGAGTCCTGCTCTTTTCTTTCTAGTAGGAGGAGTGCTATATGATCGTTATCATACCAGAACAATTCGTTATTATAGAGGTCTAGTTGCATATATGCCACTATTTGGTACATTCTTTTTCCTATTTACAATCTTTAATGCTGCCGTGCCTCTAAGTGCTAATTGGATTGGTGAATTCCTTTCACTAGCCGGTATTTTCCAACAAAATCCGTTCATTGGATTTATAGGAGCAACAGGAATTGTTCTAAGTGCTGCATATAGTATTTGGCTTTTCAACAGACTAACTTTTGGTAGTTGGGGTCCATATATAAATTACACAACAGATATTACTAGAAGAGAATATATAATTCTTCTACCACTTCTAATTCTCACTCTCGTTATTGGAGTTTATCCTAACTTTATCCTTAGTGATATTCATAATAGTGTTTCTTCTCTTATTTATAGTTCATAATAAAAAGGATTTCCCCTTTGGGTCGTATAAGAAGATAAATTGGTATTTCTAGCTTAATGGCAAAGCAACAATTTGTGGAGTTGTCCAATTTCGGTTCGAGTCCGAAGTTATACCTGCTAGTACAAAGAAAAATAGTAAAATACTACAAGGAAGGTTTAAGGTAATATACATGTATAAACATACTTGCAAAGGAAGGTAATTTTATAGAAATAATTGTGAACAGCAGTTTTCGATATGATAACGAATATTACAATTGATATATGGTCTGTTCAAAGACAATTTTGATATTATGTACTCCTACATGTACTTCGTGGTGATGCATACATTGTGTCCTACAAATAAAGTGTCATTTTTGATAAACAAGATTTATCCTACTTGTCACTAGCGCTGGAATAGGCTAATTGGTTAAACCATACCATTCATACTGGTAGATAGAAGGGTTCAAATCCCTCTTCCGGCTTATATTTATTTACTTAAACCCTCGGCCGAAACATAGTTTCGGGGTTCGAATCCCTCTTCCAGCTACTTCTTTTACACAAACGGTGCTAAGTGGGTTCAATTACGATAAGATACATTATGACGAATCTTTAGTTCATGATTCGATAAAAAAAAACACTAATTGATGATAAAATTGTGAGTATATATGAAAAGATTATTACAATTTAGTTTGCAATTAAGATAGGAAGTTACTGAACTACTAGTAATTTAAATGAATACTGTACTACAATCTGGAACAGTTCAATGCCAAAAGAATAGTAAAGCTCTAAGTAGCCATCAATCTCTAGAGAACGGAATTACCAAAGCAGTCGAATCATATTTCGTATTTATGAATAATCACGCTGCTCCTGAAAACAAGTTTCTACTAGGGCAACCTCGTTTTTATTGAACAAATACTAAAGTCAACATGGAAGTATTTTATTATATGGGAAATTCAAAACGGGACACGAATATGAGTTCTCGTGATATAAATTACCATTCTATAATGATAGTTGCAGAGATGTTTGCAAAGGATTTTGATAAGGAAGTTTCTATAAGCTTTACTAGAATTCATTATCCGTATATAAATGCGAATATTTTTGCTAAATATCTGTTTTATAACAGTAAAGGATACAGATTTATAGCATTTAAAAACGCTATTCTGAAATACCCTCGATATTTTAGCCAAGATAATACATTTTTTCAAAGTGATCTAAGTTGTTTTGGTCTTAATGGTATAAAAATTCAAGTTTCCGGTAGAATAGCGACTGAGAAAGTAATTCCTCGTGTAACCACAAAATCTGTAGTGGTAGGTTCCCTATCTAAATCAAGTTTTGTAGACTTCGGAAGTTATACAGGTAAAAACTACCTTGGCTCTTTCACTATTAAAGTATGACTTGGGATGAAATTATTTACAACTTTCCCTTACTTTATTAATTATAAGAGTAACGTAACGTAACACAAAGTATATTAGGTATCAGAAAGAATCGAACTTTCCTTAGCCATATTAACAGTATGGTGCATTACCACTATGCTATGATACCCTGCTTTAGACAATAGAATTAATTAGTGTGAATGAGAGTCGAAGTTAATTTGTTCTCTGGGTTCGAGTAAAACTATGTTTCATCAAACTGCTGGGAGTCGAACCCAGAGCTCTCATTCCCAAAATGAGCACCCTTCCGTTAGGCCATCAGTCTGTGTTATATGAAAGTAGATAATATAATATAGTTAAGTTTCTAGATTCATCAGAAATGATACACTAAAAATATTGCTATGCGTACATGTTCATTCTGTTGTATTTTACAGTTTTGCAAAATTAACATAGAAAATAGTCTATTTTCTATCTTTATTTGTCTCCAAAGATATAATTCGTACTTAATATGCTTTCAGTGCTTATTTACAATGATTGTAACTACCCTACGATGCGTAAATAATAGAGTTACTATTATTGTAACAATAGGTACATTATTGAATCATCCCTTATGGTCCTTTCGTACTAATAAGAGGATCTTCTTTGACAAATTATCTCTTCAGAAGATAGGGACCATACTGACTCACGTCGTATTGAACCCAACTCGCGTACCTCTTTAATCAGCGAACAGCTGAACCCTTCCGAGCTACTACACCCGGAGGATGAGATGAGTCGACCAATTTAGTAAAAAGTAAGTTATTTATACTTACCTCATTAATTTCTTAATGATTTAGACTATGTCATCAACTATAGTAAATCTTATTCATAACCATCATAACATCTAGTCATGAAAATAAAAAATAGTGTGTGAAATAATTTGTATTTATAGTTGTTGGATGCTCGTGGAAAGATTATTGTTAATACTACTCACTTTCTAGTCGTTGAACCTCCCTAGTGTAATAAAATCTTGTATTTTACTAGGTTTGGCTGCAAATTGTCTTTCAAATTCAATTTTTTGTAGGTTTTTTTGCAATTCATCCAATTTATTCTCGACTTCGACTTCATTTAATCGAGGTGTCAAACCGTTTGGACAATGTGAACTCTCGCAAACGATAAACCTGTTATCCCTAGCGTAGCTTTTATTCCTTGAGCGATAATCATTCCATAATGGATTACCGGATCAGTATATCCTACTTGCGTATCTGTTTGATCCGTCGATCTTACAGTGAGGCATATTTGTGCTATTCTGCTTTACGTAATTATTCATAATTAATTTAGTTCTGATAAATGTAAATATACCTTAGATGACCTCTGATACTTTATTAGAGGCGACCGCCCCAGTCAAACTGACCATTTGACACTGTTCCCGCTTTATATACAGGTAAGATTCTCTGCTTCCAAAATCAAGGTATTTCACTGATGTAATACTCCCTTGTATTCTATACTTTTGAACTCAAAGATTCAATATCAAACTACAGTAAAGCTGCATAGGGTCTTCCCGTCTAACTGAAGATAAACCGCATCTGCACGGCTAATTCAACTTCACTGAGATGCTTGTGGAGACAGCAGGACCACGTTACCTCATTCATGCAGGACTACATTTAATAGCCAAGAAATTTCGCTACTTTCAGATCCTTATAGTTAAGACCGTCATTGACCACCTTTCAGAAGAAAACTGACAAAAATCATTTTCTACCTTACAAGACGTGGCATTGGACAGAGTTCACAACTTATACAAATACTTTAGTCTTAGCAAGTTGCTGTGTTTTTGGTAAACAGTCGCAGCCCCCGATTTTGTGACACTCCAATAATACAATAGAATCTATTCTGTTAATAATACAGTAAAGTCTATTCCATTTAGGGTTATCCTTATCGTCTAACTTACGGATACAATTTGCCGAGTTCCTTCACAAGCATTATCTCTACGCCTTAGTATTCTCTACCCACGAACCTGAGTCGGTTTACAGTACGGTAACAATTTTACTAAAGAATTTTTCTTGTACATCTAGTAGTATTCTTGAGTTTTCTCATCAGATTCTGTTTTCACATAATCTTTAGAGACCGTATAAAATATGGCAGACAAACTTTTCCATAAAACCTTTTCGCTTTCGGCGAGGAATGTTCTAATTCCTTTTACGTTACTCATGTCAGCATTCTCTCTTCTATATCATCCACCTTTACACAATAAAGCCTTCACCTGATTATAGAATGTTCTGCTACCCCTTACATTGGCGAATGTAAAGACATAATTTAGGTATATTATCTGAGACCCGATAAATTGTTGACGCCTTCTTTCGGAGACCATTGAGTTGTTACACTTTCTCTAAAAGATAGCAACCTCCAAGCTTACTTTATGGTTGTATTAGAAAGAAAACTTTCTTATTTTCACTAAATAAATCAAAAATTGAAATTTCGATAATAATTTGGGGACCTTAATTTATGTTCAGGGCTGTTTCCCTTTTGTCTATCCACCTTATCATGAATAGACTGTGCATGTATAAAAATATAGTATCATTCCGAGGTTAATCATCAAAGGTAGAACTGTGGGTCCCCCAATAATAGTATATAATTCACTAAAAGTGAATGGATAATTTTTGATGTTCAGTGCTGTACCTATACTATTCTTAATCAAATTTCTATTTGTATACATACCCTACTTACATAGGTTTCGCAGAATACCAGCTATCATCTAAGTTAGATTGGCCTTTCACCCCTTACCACAACTCATCTCACAATACTGCAACATTGATAAGTTCGGCCACTTATTGCCTGGTCATGGTAAGATCACTTAGCTTCGGGTCTATTTCATAAAACTTACTCTTCTTTGTATAGGTTTCTCACCTTGCTCTATGAAATAACTCGCTGACCCATTATGCAAAAGGTACGTTGTCATTTAATTAGTAAACTCCAACTGCTTATAAAATTTCTATTTCAGATCTTTTCACTAGTCAATTACTTTCTTTTCACCTTTCGCTCACGCTACTCTTCACTATCGCTAATAGTAGTATATTTAGCCTTGGAGGATGGTACCCCCAATATCACTTAAAAGTGAGATTCACACTTCTAAATGAAATTACACAAACATAATGCAGTGTTCTATTCAAACAGGGCAGACGTCCCCATTTTACTCTAATCGTTAAATAAGATTATTTTCTAAAAGACTTTCACTTGTTTCAGTCGAATGATAAAATCATTCTTGTATTTATTCCAAAAATATTGTAAAATAAACTTGTCATTAGGCTAATCCAGTTTCACTCGCCATTACTACTGGAATCTCGGTTGATTTATTTTCCTGTTGATACTAAAATGTTTTACTTATCAACGTACTTTCTTATTTAGGTTTACCTTAGGACTGTACTATGATTTCTATTTACATAGACTTTAGATCTATATCTCCTTATTTACTACTATTGCTAGGCATCCATAAAAATTCCTTTAATTACTTAACTATATGTTCTATATTATCATCGATACTTATATACTTCTCATTTCATTAGAATATTTCTATTATAAGTAGATCTATTTAGACTTACTATAAAATTACAAGATATAACACGAAATTAAAGTCATGTATGGTAGAATTATCATACGAACTATTTTAAACTTATTATGAACAATTTTCTGCTAGATATCCTAGCACTAACTGCAATCATATCTGGAATTCTAGTAATTACTTCTAAAAACCCTGTAATTTCTGTTCTATTTCTAATTTCTGTATTTGTCAATGTAGCAGGCTACCTTGTACTTCTAGGAGTAGGCTTTATCGGAATTTCCTATATTGTTGTATATGTAGGAGCAGTTACAGTTCTATTCCTTTTCGTTATTATGATGATTAATATTGAACTTTCTGAGCTAAATGCTGCAGGAGCCGAATACACACAAAATGTTCCTCTTGCATTTATTATAGGATCAGCACTTTTCTATGAATTTATGTCGGTAATTCCGTTTACTGAATATAGTGGGGTCAAAAGTAATGTATTTCTAGGATTTATAACTTCAGCAAATAGTGCAATTTCACATAGTGAAAACATTACTACAACTTCTGATATTACTATGACTTTTAATAACATAGTACCCGATATTATGTTTGCGACAAATAATATGGTAGGTAATGGACTACAAGTTCAAAGTATTGGAACTATGCTATATACTCATGGATCTGTTTGACTAATTATTGCAAGTATTATTCTGCTGCTTGCGATAGTAGCTCCTATTTCTCTATCTCGCAAAGAATAAATACCATATTTCCCTTGCTTAGAATATAAAACAGTTTTATGATATCATAACTAAGTTTAGAAAATTGTTATATCATAAACGAAAGTTTATATAAGTGTCGGTCGCAGATTAATTTTTCTTCAATTTTCTAGTTGAAAACTTTCACCCAATTCGTGAAATTGCTTCAGCATTAATTTCAAACAGTCTGCGATCCCTTTTTAACTAAAAATTCTTTTTTCTGATCATCTGTACATAAAATTGAATTTATGTCGAATATAATAAATTTAACAATGTTTAAATCTTTTCTTAGTGAATTCACTAATTTTACTTACTCAATTCTCTATACTACTTGTCTTAATTATTTTAGCAACATTAATTTTACGTCTTTTCTTTCCATAAATTACATAAGTCCTGAGCTGAAAGATCTAATCACAAAAGGTCTTAATGAAGTAACGAAACAATTTGATCATATTATGGAAATAGTTACACAGCTTTGTGAAAGTAGTTACGCCATGTTTTCATGTTACATCAGTCTGATCATTATTCTCATCACTCTTATTCTTTCAATTTGGCGTTTCTGTAAAATCCATATGGTAAATCTCTCTCCATACGAAATTATGGAGGAATATCCTGAATATACATTTTTTATTGTAGTTATCTATGTACAAGGAATGTGAGCACTATGTATAGTAGTAATTCTATTTCTTAGAATAACAGATGTTATGGCTGAGATTGCTTCTCTTGGTTAAGATAGAACTATTTCTGCCATCAAATTAGTGCAATATTCAAAGTAGTCATGTATTTTATAAGGAGAGATCTACCTTCAAAAGAAGAACATTTGTCTCTAATTTAACATAGTATTTCTACGATTTCTCCCTTAATTCAATGGTTAGAATGTGTTACCCCGAAGCAAAGCTTCGGGCAAATTTGCCTCTAATTCAACGGTTAGAATGTGTTACCGATAATGACAATACAGTGGTTCGACTCCACTGAGGCAAATTTATAACAATAAATTAAACCCCCGAATCTTTGATTCGGAATTGCATAAATCTTTTATTTAAAATCCTCTAATAATTTGTTCAAATTATTTCTAGTGAACTTGTATTTACTTTAGTACATAGACAATCTATGTTTATCATAGAATAAAGGAAAACACTTTATTATGTTTTACAAAACATATTTTCACTCTTTTCTACTTCATGAGACTACTAAAAACTCACCCTATTCTAGGTCTTATAAATAGTTATGTGGTAGATTCACCTGCACCATCTAATATTTCCTACATGTGAAATTTTGGGTCACTTCTTGGAGTCTGTCTTATTATTCAGATTCTTACAGGAGTTTTTCTAGCCATGCATTATACTCCCTCTGTTGATCTTGCCTTTGTCAGCGTAGAACACATTATGAGAGATGTAAATTATGGTTGGCTTATTCGATATATTCATGCGAATACTGCTTCATTTTTCTTTATTTTCGTTTATCTTCACATTGGACGAGGACTTTATTACGGATCATATAAATCACCACGAGTGCTACTATGGTCAATTGGAGTAGTAATTCTTATTCTGATGATTGTAATTGCATTTCTGGGTTATGTTCTTCCTTATGGACAAATGTCACTCTGGGGTAGCCTTATTTGCCCTACATGCATATGAATAGATGATGTGTTTTTTAATAGTATTCTTCTTATCCTAGTATATTTTAATAATGGTACACTTGCCAAACGAATTTCAGCTTTCTCCCGCGTAGGACCCCACAATCAAGATGTGATTAGTGTATTTTATGGATCTCTTCTAGGTGATGCACATGCTGAGCGTAGACTTCAGGGACATGGCACCCGTATCACTTTTTATCAGGAAGCTCATCATAAAGAGTACCTCCTGTGACTACATAAACTAGTTAGTGGTCTTGGTTATACATCTGATATTACTCCTACATCTCAAACACGACTAGTAAAAGGTGGTAAAATTCGACAAGTAATACGATTTAGAACATATACATACTCAAGTCTAAACTTTCTTCACGATAAATGATACAAAAATGGTATTAAGTGCGTACCACTAGATATCTCTTTTTACCTTACACCACTTGCTCTTGCTATCTGAATTATAGACGATGGAAGCAAAGTAGGTAAGGGACTTAAATTCTGTACGAATTGTTTTTCTTATGATGATTGTGTTCTACTTTCTACTACTCTCTTTAACCTTTATAATATTAAAACGAGTGTGCAATCAGCAGGAGTAGAGAATCAATATCATGTATATGTTTTTGTAGAAAGTATACCCTACCTAAAAGAGATTGTAAAACCTTTTATGGTAAGCTCTATACTCTATAAACTAGGATAAAGACTATTATAATCCATAACTATTCTATGTATAGTCTAAATCAAATGAAGAGAAAATTGAATTTAGGCAACACTGATGAAAACGGTTAAAGACATAATCTTGTGTCCAGACCGTCGGTTCTATAATTTTATATAGGGTCGCTACAGACTGGTCCATCGGTGGGTCTTACTGTAAAGTAAACGAAGTTTACTTTAGTAAGGCTTAATGTACAGTCGGAGCATTCTTGTTAATAAGTTTTATTATACAATACAAGGCCCACTCTTATCCAATTTTTCGATGAAAAATTGAAATTATGTTAAGAATAATAGAGTAGGGTACAGAGTTCTATTTTGTAAGAGAAGCTTAATTAGTTATTTCTACACAGAAATTGCAAATAGAATTGAATGCTTGGCCACAGTAATTACAAATCTACTAAGCGCTATTCCTTGGATTGGTCAAGATTTTGTCGAATTTGTTTGGGGTGGGTTCTCTGTAAACAACGCTACACTAAATAGATTCTTTTCTCTTCATTATCTTCTACCTTTCGTACTAGCCGCACTCGCTGCTATGCACATTCTTACACTACATGAAAACGGAAGTAGTAATCCACTAGGAGTTTCAGGTAATACCGATAAACTTCCTTTCCATCCTTACTTTGTGTTTAAGGATCTAGTTACAATCTTTGCTTTTCTACTTGCACTTGGTACTTTTGTGTTCTTCATACCTAATGCTCTTGGTCATTCAGATAATTATATTCCTGCAAACCCTATGCAAACACCTCCATCTATTGTTCCAGAGTGGTATCTGCTTCCATTTTATGCTATTCTACGGTCTATTCCTAACAAAATGCTAGGTGTTATCGCAATGCTGGGATCACTTCTTATTCTTCTTGCAATGCCTATTATTGACACATCAAGAGTACGAGGAAATCAATTTAGACCCCTTATGAAAATTGCATTTTGGTTTTTTGTTGTAGATTTCTTTGTTCTAATGTTTATTGGATCACAACATGTTGCTGAACCTTATATTCAAATTGGAGCAATCGCTACAGCATTTTATTTTGCATGGTTTATTGTAATTGTACCTCTAGTAGGTGTAGTGGAAAACACACTGATGGATATTGCTGTTGCAAAAAATAAGTAGTTTACCCCCCAATACAAATTACATATATTTATAAGGGTCGATAGGAGACTAATTTTTCTTCAGTTTTTTAATTGAAAATTTTCACCCAATTCGTGAAACTGCTTCGGCATTAATTTTTAACAATCCGTGCTCCTATCCCTTTCTAACTAAAAATTCTTTTATCTGATTATCTGTACATAAAATTAAATTTATGTCGAATATACTGAAAATTTTCATGTCTACTACAAATTTTCCACGGACACAATTTCAAGCGCAACCTTTTCACCTTGTTACTCCAAGTCCATGGCCGCTACTAACTTCTTTTACTCTACTTATTCTAACATCTGGAACAGTAATTTACTTCAATGGTTATGCTAATCCTCTTCATTTTTCTTTTATGAATGGCGGGCTAAGTCTAGTACTTATTGGATTCATTTCTACTGCTTTTGCAATAACTCTATGGTTTAGAGATGTTGTGACAGAGGGGACATTTCTAGGAGATCATACTTTCGTAGTCCAAAAAGGAATTACGATGGGTGTAGCTCTGTTTATTCTTAGTGAAGTATTTTTTTTCGTATCTGTTTTTTGGGCTTATCTACATAGTAGTCTTGCACCTGCTGTAGAAATTGGTGCTCAATGGCCTCCAATGGGAATTGCTGTAATTAATGCATTTGAACTTCCTCTACTTAATACTATTCTCCTTCTGAGCTCAGGTGCTACAGTTACATATGCTCACCATTCCCTTATCCAAGGAAATAGAAGAGGGACAATTCTTGGTCTTATTATAACAGTAATCTTTGCTGCGCTATTCACAGCGTGTCAAGGTATTGAATACTCAAATGCAGGATTTACAATTGCAGATGGAGTATACGGTTCAACATTCTTCTTTTCTACCGGATTTCATGGAATTCATGTACTTGTGGGTACTATTTTCATTCTTGTAGCATTTTTCCGAATTCTATCATATCATGTAACAGATATGCATCATCTAGGATTTGAAGGATCCATTCTTTATTGGCATTTTGTGGACGTTGTTTGGCTGTTTCTATTTGTACTCGTTTATTGGTGGGGTTCATAAATAACGATGAAAAAAAGAAATCATATACCGAAACAACGCGGTTATCAAAACAATAACTGACACTCCTGTTAAAGAAGATAACACTAAATACTGTTATTTCCCCTTCCATGCTATACACGTGTGAAGCCATTTTTACAAACTGAACAAAGATCAATATGCTATTATCCAAATTCTACCTTTCCAAAAAAATCTTTCCAGAATTATGGGTAAATCTCCTATGTATGTTTCTGAGATTATCAAAGAACGACAAGGATATTTTTGAGACACAATGTACATTGGAATAGAGATACTCCCGAATTATATTATTGACATTATAAGTTCTACTGACCTCCTACATTATATTATAAATGTTATGAACATGAAAATAAATAAAAGGGGTCGATGAGTGACAATTACACATGAAAAGACTGGAGCCCTACAGGCACCATTTCCTAGTATTGACTACGTCATTGACAACGTCTTTAAAACAAATTATAAAAGCACATAATAATAATACGACAGTATTATATCCGTGTGGAGAACAAAGTTTCTACGAGAGAAACAAAATAACTTTCTCTCTTAATAGAATTGGGTTACAGATGGTTTCTGTTGAAGGATTGCAAATTCTCTCATTAGGGTTCAATTCCCTCCTGATTCTATAACATGGAACTATTTAATCGACTTCTATAAGTAAAAGGGTATAATCAACGTTATTATACTCTTATTTCTGAAGAGTATAGTATAATTGGTAATACAATGATCTCCAAAGTCATCAGTTTTCGGTTCAAATCCGGATGCTCTTGCATGAAACTTCAGGATTTGGTCATAGACTTTTTTTATAAGAGATATGATATTATTCATAGAGACATATTGCCAATTAGTTAGTGAAATAATTGATATATAACGCAAGTGAAAATTTGTGTACTTCATCAATTTCACGAATATTTTATTCTATATTAGAATCTTTATTTTATCATGCTTGCTGCTGCTAAATATATTGGAGCTGGAGTTGCTACTCTAGGTCTTATTGGTGCTGGAATTGGAGTAGGTACTGTATTCTCTGCACTTATCCAAGGTGTTTCACGAAACCCTAGTGTAAGAGGACAACTATTTACTTATGCTATTCTTGGGTTTGCCCTAAGTGAAGCAACAGGACTATTTGCACTTATGATGTCTTTCCTTCTACTTTACTCATAATAACTGTTGGGTAGTTCATTACCACCCTTTATTTGTGTCTGAACATAAATAAAGAGTATTTAGTTATTTGTGGACATGGCGAAATTGGTAGACGCGCAGTGCTTAGGACACTGTGGCACTATGCTTTGTGAGTTCAAGTCTCACTGTCCACATAATGTGTTAAAATATTTGATGACTTATTCAATTAAGAGATATCTAAAATAAGACATAAATATAAATAATTTTAATTCCTTTACGTTGTATCATTTATATCACCTAAGATTTTAATAATTAAATAATAATTATTTACAAATATAAGCAGTCATAGAGCAATTTAGCTAAGACTATAAATGATAACTATTAATAAATATAGGCAGTCTTAGCTCGAGCTAGGATATCCTAAGATATCCTCGAGGCAATTTAGCTAAGACTGTTCACAAAGTAAATGACTTAAACAAGCAGTCTTAGCTAAATTGGTTACAGCGTCTAGCTTCGGATTAGATGATTGTTGGTTCGAATCCAATGGACTGCTATATCACTAGTATAGTTCAATGGTAGAATAAGGAACTTCCACTTCTTTGATCACGGTTCGAGCCCGTGTACTAGTACTTATTAACCTAAAGTCAATTGAATATTATATAATGCATATACTATAGAGGTACTTTATTTTCTACTAAAACATTTTCAGTCACATGTCATAAGATGCTACTCTTCGGAACTATATCTCTGCTAATAACCATTCCACTATTCTCTTATCTAATTACTTCTACACTCTTTAGTCGTATTGCGTGTCTAATTCTGGTTTATTCCAGTTTTCTCTCTTGTACTACTTTTTACATGGAGAGTATCTTTGATGGGATTGGTATTTATAATGGCCTATTTCATATTTCTACTATTTCTATAGTAATAGACGCATTCATGTTTCTAATTGGAAGTGTTCTTCTGCTTAATTTTCCTAGTACAGAAGAATCTAATGGTATTTCAGAATACTCTCTAATGATTCTACTTACAACTACTGGAGCTTCCCTTCTAATTTCAAGTTCAGATCTGGTATCAATGTTTCTTTCTATTGAACTTCAGAGTTTTGCCGTATATGTACTAGCTACTCTATATAGAAATTCAGAGTCGGCTACAGCAGCTGGACTAAAATATTTTCTTCTTGGAGGTCTGTCATCCGCTCTTATTCTTCTAGGTACAGGTTTCATTTATTCTAATACAGGTCTAACTCATTTTGATAGCATTTATAGTCTGATGAATGTAACATCCTTCGATGAGGGTAATGTTACTCATATAACTCTTTATTTTGGTGCTCTGCTGATCGGAGTAGGTCTTCTATTCAAAGTTGCTTCAGCTCCATTTCATAACTGAGCACCGGATGTCTACGATGGTACACCTACAGTAGTTACAGCATGACTAAGCACAATGCCTAAAATTTCGATTTTTGTTATTCTACTAGGACTTTCTACTATACTTACTTCATATAATGCTGGAACAGAAGACATATGGAAAATACTTCTACTAATTGCTTCTTTTCTATCTCTTATTCTAGGTACAATTCTAGGCCTATCACAATATAGAATTAAACGTCTACTTACATACTCTACGATTAGTCATGTAGGATTTATACTACTGGCGCTTGCTATAAATTCGGAAGAATCAATCGAATCTTTCATCTTTTATCTTCTTCAATACACTATTACAAATGCTAATGTATTTCTAGTACTTCTCGCATTTGGTTATTCAATATCACGAAAAGGAATTATAGATATTAGTATAATTCAAGATCTAAAAGGACAATTTAAGAATAATCCTCTTCTGAGTAGTAGCTTTGCCCTATGTCTATTTTCTATGGCAGGTATCCCTCCTCTTATTGGTTTCTTTGCAAAACAAATAGTACTTTATTCTTCTATGCATAGTGGATATTATTTTATATCTATTGTCGCTATTGTAGTAAGTGTTATTAGTGCATCATATTACCTTAGAATCATTCAAGTTATTTATTTTACTAACCAAGTATTTGAAAATGAAGTTGCTACAGTGATTACCAACGTTCATAGTAGTATTATTTCTATCCTAACTGCAATTATTACTCTGTTTATGTTTCAACCTACGGTTTTTCTAAATATTTGTCATCTTCTTTCTCTTTCTATTTTTTATTATTAATGAATACAATTACTCTTTTTATTATTTTTATTCCTATTCTAGTAGGTATTCTTCTTATAGCAAATCTCCTATTTGCTGTACATCGGCCTGATTCTGAAAAAGTAACAGCCTACGAATGCGGATTCCAACCTATTTATGGTCAAACAAGAAATCCATTCACCATTTCTTATTATGTTGTAGCTATGCTCTTTCTAGTATTTGATCTTGAAATTCTACTCGTTTTTCCATATGCTACTTGTATGCATGTCGTAGAAGCGTACGGATTTTGAGTGGTCATGCTATTTTTTCTTATTCTAACAGTGGGATTTGTTTATGAATTTGGATCTGGTGCTCTTTATTTTACGGACCAACGGTCAACTAAGCAAGTAAATTTGACATAGATTTTATTTCCCTTCGAAAATTCGTGTAATGTTGAATGCATTGACTAGCGTATTAAATTTATAGCAATCCAGAGCAAAAGATCCTATAAGAATCAGTGACCTTACTTTTAATTCAGATCCATTCATATTTGCGGTTGAGATGGTCTCTTAGTTTAACGGTAAAACCGTAGATCTTCATTCTACAATCAGGAGTTCGATTCTCCTAGAGATCAGAAAAGTCAGTGAACTCCTGATTGACAAAATTTCTATGAAATTTTGGTTCGATTCCTCCAGAGATCAAGCCTTTAAAAAGTAAACCTCCAATTGGCATTTTACGAAGTAAAATGAAGTTCGATTGCGGAATCACTGATTGATATGAATTCTAAGGATATAATATTATCCCTTTGTAATGATGAGACTTAAATTGTCCATCTTTTGAATAATTGGAATAAATTATGAATTTCCAACTAAATAATTTAGTCGACTTAGTTCAGGGGCAGAATAGGTAACTTGTAATTACTTGACACTAGTTCGATTCTAGTAGTCGGCAATAGAAAATGACATGGGAAGAAAATTCTTTTTCTCCTTTAATAACCGTGCAGTTTATTACGGTATAAATATCTACCACACTTTATGAAATAAATTTATATTTGCAATTAGGATGTCGTCTAACGGAAAGACTCTAGATTTTGATTCTAGCAAAGGTTGTTCGATTCAACCCGTCCTAGGGTGAAAGTATGAAATAAAGTCGACTTACCGATTATGAGAATTACAGGGATCGAACCTGTGACAAAATGATTAAAAGTCATACACTCTACCAACTGAGTTAAATTCTCTTTATTACAGTTATATACTGAGTTAGCAAATTTAACTCAGTTGCACATTGTAATAGTATTACAATGTAGTCAAACTCTCTTTATTTGTATTAAATAGTTATTACCGTTAAATTTAACTCAGTTATTAAATTCTCCTTACTTTCGGCATTATGAATACTCTGATATTCGAGGACAAACGGCTATAGGCGAAGTAAAGGCGATTGCTAATTGTCTGGTGAATAACCTTAGGAGTTCGAATCTCCTTTTGTCCGATTCAATTCCGTGAAACGAAATTACTATTTTTAACTTTGATCTCGAACTCCTAAGAGCACGAATAAAGGTTTATTCGTGGAGTTCGAATCTCCTTTTGTCCGATTATATGTTACGAATCTTTCTTTACTTTCGTAAAACAAGATAAAATCACTCTATCTTTAAATTTACGACTGTACGACATTATATATGTATAATCTTCTAATTATTTTTATACGGTAGTTCTCATATTCTTGATACAAAATTGAATTTACATTGTAAAATATCTCAATAAATCATACAAATGAAATAAAATTTCTACTAAAAGGATATATAATCTATATCATGTAAGATGAAATTTGCCTTAGAATGGAATTGAACCAATACCCTAGAAGCTTCAGTTCTATACTCTAACCTATTGAGCTACTTAAGGCTTATATTTTACTGCATAACAAATTGATTTGATTTTTGATCAATAATTTTGTGTTATCGTAGAAAACTTTCTGGAAACAGCGAGAATCGAACTCGCATTTCTTCTATGCAAAAGAAGTGTACTAACCGGATTATACGATGTTCCCATTTATATTTGTTATACCGAATTACGTATAATCCGGCGTATGTTTTTCAGAATACGATATCCCCGGTATTTTCTCAATTGTTTGTTAAATCGTGAACATCGTATAAATGCGTTATTATTAAATGCGATGTATTTATTAGCATTTACTTATCAAACTAGGTATAACCCGACTCAGATATTTCTGGATACAATATTCCATTGCATATGATGATCGTGTACAATCGAATGTTCAAACGACTTTATATGTTATCTTATAAGATTTGTGATATATACGTAAGAAGGGGAAATAAGATTCCTTTTAAGAGGAATTAATCTTAGCAATAATCGCTATTATCTTATTAATGAGGACGAACATAGCGTACACCATAAGAATTCCTTGTACGTAAATTCAAATGATAATATACGTATCTTCAGAAAACATTTTAGCAAGTTTAATAGGAGAAAAAGGAGTATTCTTCGATCTACAGAAAAAATAGATAGAAACAACGAAAGTTAGCACGATAAAGACTAGAGAAACGTATCTTGAATAGAGTGCGTGGGCACTTTCAGTAAGGGTTATTATAGTTTATGTTATAGTTTGGAAGAGTTTATTACTATTAGAGAAAGCTTCCATAATTTTTCTTTCTAGATCAGTACCAATGTGGTTTATACTATAGTCATTGATATATATCGTAAAAGAAGTTACCATGAAAAATCAGTAATCAACCAACGTTTATAAATGTGTTTTGATAAAGGGAAATTTTTGATAAAACTGGAGAAATATCAAATGCCACTAGAAGACTGGGTACTAGTGCAAGAAGAGCAATAGCCATTGGAAGTAGTTGAGTCCAACACATCACTAGAAGTTGATCAAATCGTATTCTAGGTAGTGTAGCACGAATCCAGACAAACACGAACATAAAGAAAACAGATTTTACTCCTAGTATGATACTCTCAAAGTTAATAACAGAGTTTATATAATGACCCCCTGGTAGAATGTATCCTCCTATAAAAAGAATTGCAGTAAAAGTAGACATAAGAACAATACTACAATATTCTGCAAGAAAGAAGAATACAAAAATTATTCCAGAGTGCTCTGTCATAAATCCAGCTACCAGTTCTGATTCTGCTTCAGGTAGATCGAATGGTGTACGGTTTGTCTCTGCTAGAGCTGCAACAAAAAACAGAACAAAAATAGGTAGCAGTGGGAGAATGTACCATACGCCTTGTTGCATTTCAATAATTCGGGTAATATTAAAGCTACCACATAGTAGTAGGACTGCTAGAACAGCAGAGCTATAGATTAGTTCATAACTGATTATTTGTGCTGTAGATCGTAGTGAACCTAGAAAAGCATACTTCGAATTAGCAGACCAACCTGCAAAAAGAATACCATATACCCCAATAGAGGAAATAGCTAGAGAGTAGAGAATCCCTAGAGAAAAATCAGAAAGTGCTAGACCTGGTCCGAAAGGAATAACTCCCCAACCTAGAAGACTAAAAATAAGAGAAATAATAGGAGCTAGAAAGAATAGCCCTTTTGTAGCTTGTGTAGGAATAACCTGTTCTTTTACTACAAGTTTTAGAGCATCGGCAAAGGCTTGTAGCAGACCATAGTATCCTACAACATTAGGACCAATTCGTCTTTGCATAGATCCCATTACCTTTCTTTCAATAATAGTTATATAGGCAACAGCTATTAGTACAGGTACTAGAACAATAAGAATTTCTAGCAGATTATAAAGTACTTGAAGCATAGTAGTTTGAAATTTGATACCTACTATAATTCTTTACGAATGCTCGTAGAATTAATAGGGAAATAAATGTCATGAAAATTGTATAAAATTAAGCCATCGAATCAATCCATGATAGATATTTTTCAGGGCTAACAGCTTCTACAGCAATAGGCATAAATCCATGGTATACTCCACAAATTTCAGAACATTGACCGTAATATACACCTTCTCTCTCAATTAGAACTGATGTTTGATTTAGACGTCCAGGTGTACAATCGATTTTAAGTCCTAGAGATGGTACAGCAAAATCATGAATAACATCTTGACCTGTAACAATAAATCGAATGTGTGTATCTACAGGTACTACTACTCTGTTATCTACTTCAAGGAGTCGAAGTTGTCCTTCTTCAAGATCACTTTCAGGAACTATATAGGAATCGAATTCAATAGATTCCCCGTCTTCATTAATGAAATCGCTATACTCATATGACCAATACCATTGGTGACCTACTGCCTTAATAGTTATTGACGGACTAATAACTTCATCCATTATATAAAGTAGTTTAAAACTAGGAAAAGCGATAGCAATTAGAATTAGTGCAGGACTAATTGTTCAGATAAGTTCAATTAGAGTACCATGGTTGGCATATTTATGAACGATGGGTGATTTTGTACTGTGAAAATTAAGCACTACTGAAGATAGAACCCACATTACCCCAAAAAGAATAACTACTAGATAAAAGAAGATAGTGTCATGAAGCTCCGTAATCCCTTCTTGAGTGGGTGAAGCACCATCTTGAAAACCAAATTGCCAAGGTTCAGGTGCATCGTTATAAATAGTATTCACAAGATAAGACATAAAATAGGACATTGTAAAAGTAATAGTTATATAGGGTTACTATAATCCCTACATAAAATAGCTCAATAAGTAAGAACTACTAGAAAAATCAAATTTGATTTCTATTCTAAAAATAGAACACTTATAACATGTATAGACATATATATATATATAATATAAGAGTTAGATAAAACTATCTCGAACTAGACTCTAGTATTCGCGCGCGTCGCAAAAAAATAGGTCTTTAAAAATTCGCGTTCTTATTATGTTTATGAGTAAAGTGACTATTGTACGTCATTTTACAAAGAAGATGATTAGTCATTACATTGAGTTACATTCTTATGATACGTTGGCTTAATTCTACAAACGCCAAAGACATTGGTACGCTTTACCTCATTTTTGCAGTATTTGCAGGAATGATTGGTACAGCATTTTCGATGCTAATCCGAATGGAACTTACAGCACCCGGAGTGCAATATCTTAACGGTGATCATCAACTATACAACGTAATTATTACAGCGCATGCACTAATTATGATTTTTTTCATGGTTATGCCCGCAATGGTGGGAGGTTTTGGTAATTACCTCCTTCCCGTAATAGTTGGTGCACCAGATATAGCATTCCCTAGACTAAATAATATTTCTTTTTGGCTACTGCCTCCTTCACTTATTCTACTACTTGCTAGTGCTTTCGTTGAACAAGGAGCAGGGACTGGTTGGACAGTTTATCCTCCTCTATCGTCTCTGCAAAGTCATTCGGGAGGTTCAGTAGACCTAGCTATTTTTAGTCTACATCTTGCTGGAATTTCATCTATACTAGGTGCCATGAATTTCATTACAACAGTCCTAAACATGCGTAATCCTGGAATAACGCTACATAAACTGCCTCTATTTGTATGGGCTATCTTTGTAACAGCTATTCTTCTACTACTGTCACTACCTGTACTAGCCGGTGCAATTACCATGCTACTGACAGATCGTAACTTCAACACATCATTTTATGACCCCGCAGGAGGAGGAGATCCTGTACTATACCAACATCTATTCTGGTTCTTTGGTCACCCTGAGGTATATATTCTAATTATCCCCGGTTTTGGTATGATTAGTCATATTATCTCAGCTTTTTCAGGTAAACCAGTATTTGGTTATCTTGGTATGGTATATGCAATGTTTAGTATTGGTATTCTAGGATTCCTAGTATGAAGTCACCATATGTATGCAGTAGGGCTTGATGTTGATACAAGAGCTTATTTCACGGCAGCTACGATGATTATTGCTGTTCCCACAGGTATTAAAATTTTTTCATGGATAGCAACTCTATATGGTGGTTCTATTCGAATCACTACACCTATGCTATTTGCTCTGGGATTTGTTGCTCTCTTTACAATTGGAGGACTGACAGGGGTAATTCTAGCAAATGCCTCACTTGATGTAGCTCTACATGATACCTTTCCAAATTCGCAACTTCTAAACTCGCTACTTTTTATTCAATTTAAGAAACCTACTATACTATCTAAAACACAACTTGGTCCTTTCGTCGTGGGACTCATCGACGGAGATGGTAGTCTTCAAGTAAATTGCCGTAAAGCGGCAATTTGCAACTATGGTTTCCATAGTTATTGGCGCTCTAAAACTCTACAGTTTCGTCTAGTAATTAAACTATCGAATAAATTTTATAATTATGAGATGCTTACTATTATCGCTTCAAATTATGGAGGACACGTAAGCAAAACAGACGATTATGTGGTCTGAACGGTTAATGATCAGAAGACATTTCAACGTTCAATTCTTCCACTGTTTGAAGAATACCCTCCTCTGACAAGTCGTATTCACCTACAGCTTCAATTTTTTCTTCAAAATATGAAGAATAAAAATATTGATGCATATTTTCATGATAGAGGAGATAAATACCATCTCAGAAATACAATAGGCCCAGTTTTTTCAGACGTTCCTCATTACTTCAGGGAATGGCTAATTGGCTTCATTGAAGCGGAAGGATCTTTTGTAAACCGTATTAATGGAACTTCTTCTTTTAGCATTGGTCAAAATTATGATGATTATATTATAAAGGCTATTCGTAATTTCTATCAGATAAACCATCTTACTACTTCTACTAAAGTAGGAAAGATAAGTGGTTTTCCATTTTATGAACTATCTATTGCAAGTGTCAAAGGTCTTACGAACGTACTCGAACATGTTCTCCCTAATTCTTATGATAATCTAGGACTACAGGGATATAAATATTACCAAGTACTTTCGTTCATAGAAAAAAGTAGAGCCTTTCATAATTGAGTACAAAATTATATATGTTTAGGTAAATTATGTGTCATGTTGTCAGATCACTGTGAGAGATATGAGTATATTTCTCGGTATTTTTGAAAAAGAATGCTAACGGTGAAATCTTATTTTAGTCTATTTAGAGCAAATAGATAAACTACATAGAATAAGACAATACCGTGGGAACTTCTCACTATTGAGAAAACTCCGTAGAGGCCACACGTGATCGCAAAAGAAAATAGATCCGTCTATCCTTTTGTAAGATATGGTCCGATCCTATTCGTGAGAATAGTTACTCCGTTTACAATAAACGTTAAATCTTTAAAGACATATTATGTAGTTGCTCATTTCCATTATGTTCTATCAATGGGAGCAGTATTTGCACTATTTGCAGCATTTTACTTCTGGACTCCAAAAATTCTAGGTAGAACATTTAACGAAAATCTAGGACGAATTCACTTTTGGTCACTGTTTGTAGGAGTAAATCTTACTTTCTTTCCACAACACTTCCTAGGTCTAGCGGGTATACCACGACGAATTCCTGATTACCCAGATGCTTTTTATGGATGAAACCTTATTTCTAGTTTTGGAAGTATGATTTCAGTAGTTGCAACAGCACTATTTGTTTATATTATTTATGATATTCTAGCAAATGGAAAACCTGTTGACAATAATCCATGGCAAGTACCAGGATATTTTGAATCAACACCAGTATTCTGGGTAGAATCTGCAGGTACAGGAGCTCATTCACTAGAATGGGCACTTGCCAGTCCAATTCCAATTCATGCATATAATTCAATTCCGGCACAATCATTATGAACAAAACCTTATTTCATACTATAACATAACTATTTTCACCACTCATAATCGTACTAAATCTCGTACGAAATAACCCTGTTATAGTTCTACATATAAACATAATTCCAAATAATATTACTGGGGAAAATACATCACGTTTTAGTACTCTATGTAGCTATTCTATTCAAAATGTTTTTAGAAATTTTATTAGATTATCAATTATTATGCCACAACTACTTCCTTTCTACTTTGTAAACCAACTATCATTTGCGCTACTTGGTCTATTTGTAGTTCTTTACGTTATGAGTCGATTTGTTCTTCCGGCTTTTACAGAACTATTTCTTACACGAATGTATATTACTAAGCTTTAATACACATTTATGCTTTACTACCCTACTTTATTTTTCCTATACTTAACTTATGTTCGTATTTTCACCACTAGACCAATTTGAGGTAACTAGTCTTATTACTATTCAACTTCCTATCATAGGATATGTGAATCTTTCACTAACAAATCTAGGACTTTACACGATTATTACGGTATATATTCTACTAGGTTTTCACTTTGTTGCGAATAACAACAAACATCTTATTCCAAGTAAATGGAGTATTTCACTAGAAAGTGCATATGCTTCACTGCATAATATAGTAAAATCTCAAATCGGAGCTTCACATGAAATTTATCTACCTTTCATCTATTCTCTGTTTTTCTTTATCCTATTTGCGAACCTGAATGGAAATATTCCCTACGGATTTACAATCACAACTTCGCTAATTGTTGCACTAGGACTAAGTGTGACGATTTTTCTGGGAGTTACTATTCTAGGTCTATCTCTTCATAAACTACACTTTTTCTCTTTCTTTGTTCCTACGGGAGCACCTGGCGCGCTGATTCCTCTTCTAGTTCCTATTGAAATCATTTCTTATCTTGCACGTGCTGTTTCACTAGGTGTACGTCTATTCGCTAATATGCTAAGTGGACATAGTCTTCTAAAAATTCTTTCTGGATTTATTGGTCCTATGTTTACAAATAGTGTTCTAGTAGCAGTATTTGCTCTAGTACCATTCACCGTATTTATCGGTATTGTTGCACTAGAAGTAGCGGTAAGTTTCATTCAAGCATATGTATTCTGTATTCTTACAGCGTCATATATCAAAGATGCAGTTTTCCTTCATTAAAACAAAACTATTCCCCTTCAATTTCATTGCATGTTTTAATATAAGAAGAGGATTGTAAGGATTTAGTTGAGAGGTTTAACACCGTTTTTACACAGCGGAAACAGAGGTTCGATTCCTCTAATCCTTATTTTACATTGTAAGAGCATCCCCAGGAATTGAACACTGGTCTAACAGATCATGAGCCTGTTGTGCAACCTTACACCAAGATGCTTTTTTATACTTACGTTCATAATCAAAAAGGGGAAATCTTTGTTTTATAATAACCTTTATTAATACTGATGTATTACGTAGTCGAGTTGAATTAATAATCACTAGTACTGAAAGCAGTATGAATACAATTTTCATTGTATTATTTTCTATCCCTAGTACATTTACGGAGAAGATTATTCCTGTAATAGTTACTATTCCTACTCCTATATAGAGTGCATAATCTGTTAGATTACCTGTATCAAGTTGTCCAATCAGAGAACTTCCTGTTCCTAGTGATTTACTTAGTCCTTTAGGACCAATGAGTTCAATAGCCCCTCTGTCAATCTCTTTAGAGATGTTATAACCAATTCGTAGTCCACCATACATAAAATAATGATTATAGATAACATCTATATAGTATTTACCATTAAAGAAACGGTATACTTTTCTAAGAGTACTGTTATCCGTTAGTTCAACAGTAAATAGAGGTTGTTTATGATATAGATAAATTGCCAGAATAGCTCCACTGAATGTAAGAATAGCTGGAAGCATTTTAATACCCATTTCAAATCCTAGAGGTTGAAAATGAGGTAGCCCAAATTCTGCTTCAATCAGTGTAATATTAGTAGGATAAGTAAACAGACTTGAAGAGAAAGCATCTGAACCTATTCCTACATAGACATCTCGTGCTACATATCCAAAAAAGATAGCAAATAGAGAAAGAATCGTAAGAGGAATCATAACAAATACAAAAGGTGCATCATGAGTATGGATATACGTTGATTTATTCGCGTTAGGATATGTTATAAATGTAAGAGAAATTAGTCGTAGACTATAGAAAGCAGTAAGACAAGCAGAAATACTTCCTATCCAATAAGCAAGATGACCTGTAAAGTCATACTGTCCATAAGCCACTTCTAGAATAAGGTCCTTCGAATAAAAACCAGTCATCCATGGAACTGCTATTAGACTTAGAGAACCAATAAGGATTGCAACATAAGTAAATGGCAGAAAACCAATAAGTCCTCCTAGATTTCGTTGATCTTGTTGATCATAAGTAGCATGTAGTACTGCTCCTGCTGCTAGGAAAAGAAGAGCCTTAAAGAAAGCATGATTTACTAGATGAAATAGTGCGACATTATATTGAGAAAGTCCACATGCTATAAATAGATATCCCATTTGTGAACATGTAGAGTAAGCAATTACCCGTTTAAGGTCGTTTTGAAGTAGACCTGTACTAGCAGCGAAAAATGCTGTAATTGCTCCTACCCATGTAATGGCAATTAGTGCCGTTGGTCCATATTCAATAAGTGGAGAAGATCGCATTAGAAGGTAAACACCTGCTGTTACTAGAGTAGCAGCATGAATTAGAGCACTAACTGGAGTTGGCAGTAATGTTATAAATAAAATGACCTATTTTGTTCATACAGTGAATAGAACTTTATTCCTTAGTTTATGAATCAGCACAATCATAGACTAACAATAATTTTCATCATTGATCGGACTATATATTCTATTTAGTAAATACATAAATAGCTTCACGTGTAGTCTCTGAGGATAACACAAATACATTTGTTTTCCTGCTGATTACCTATTGTTCATCAATTATAGTATTACGTAAAAATCGTCATAATTGCTTTAAGGTGTTCCAGCATATAGTGAAGTTTTAAGAAGGCCCAAGATTTTATTCTCCAATTTTGTACCGAAATTCTTTCGGGAGTATATGAAGCAGCAGTTGTTTTACTCTATTTATGCTTGTTTTGCTAATTCGAATACGATAAGTATTTTTCTCTTTATTACGTACTTTTAGACTTGATTTAATACCATAAGAACGTAGAACTTCTTGCAGTCGATGACATTCTTCTTTACTAAAAGACTCTGTACATAGAATAGTCGTTTGAGCTCTCCCATAATTATCATAGTAACCGTCCTGAATAATTCAGTGAGCTAGTGATTCAATTGTAAAAAAGTCTTGGATTGTTCTAGGCACAATTTTTCTGTAGCGATTAGTATATGCATCTCATGTATATCAAATGGAATGCAGATTTGTAAAAAATAGGCTAGACTTTGTGGCAAAATAATACTGTAGAATTTCTTTTCCTTTATGCCGGTCGATATTCGTATTTGGGTAAGGAATAAGAGGAGAACAGTTTCCCACTGAAAATACAGAAATACGTAGATTATTCATATATTCCTTACTGGATGCTTTTATTGTTATCTCGTAACGTCCATTAGATTTTTCTCCTCTTTTACGAATACTACCGTCACCTAGTATACATCCTGTGATTGCTCCTATGGAATCATGCGCTGTTGTAGACATACATTTGTAATGAGATATTGTGCTGATAAATACTCAACCTTCCATTGCGTCTGGGAGCCATACATGGAGTCCAAATTGTGCACTTTTACCCATTGCAGCCAGTAGT
>CATIWM010411735.1:0-21870 GCA_949671775.1 Mallotus repandus | reverse complement strand
TGGTGACAGTACCTTAAAAATAAAAAAATGTTAAGACTACCTTAAAATAGAAAAATTGTTGAGCATAAAAAAATATTGAGAAAAAAATATTAATAAAAAATGGTACTTTAAAATTTAAAAAAAATTCAGCAAAAAAATATTGTGAAAAAAATGAAGAAAATAGAAAAAAATGTTTGATTAAAAAAAATAAAAGGATCAAATTTAATTAAAAAAATAAAAGGATCAAATTTGATTAAAAAAAATAGAAGGATCAAATTGGTGATATGGTTAATCAAACTATATCAGTCATACCTAGTTTTATTGTTAAAACAACTTCTAGAAGACTAATGGTCAAGATTTTAAAAAAAAAATTTCATTAAATCTATTTTTGAAAATATTTTTGGTCAGCATGACTCTTGATATTATTTTTTATTTTTTAACTATTTATAAAAAAATTCCAACATTAAATGCGTTAAAAAGTACTGCACTAAAAAAAATAGTTTGTTCAAGTAAACACTGCACTATTCAAGTAAACCCTTCTCTCGAGATTGATTGAATCATATGGCACCACGACAAACAGGGACAATATACAGTGAGGTCAGGATATCATTACTTGAAACAATCAAATAACAGTAGAGGCCATGGGGTAGAAAATGAGAAGCTATTATGGAACTCAATATGGCATTTACAAATTCCTCCAAAAATCACAGTATTTCTTTGGACATGCTTATGGAACATTGTGGCTACAAAAGTCCATCTCAACCGTAGAGGTGATGAAAACGATGGATTATGTTGCAGGTGCAATACTGAGCAGGAAACCATGGAGCATATCCTCTTCCTATGTCAGCACTTAAAACTTATTTGGCATTCTACTCAATTTGGCTATATCCCTAATGATCTAGGATTTCAAGACTTGATGGATGGAGACAAAGAAAATGCTACATGAAAACAACAGTCGGGAGCTTTTAAACCTGGTAACGATCACCTATTGGAATATATATATGTAAGTTCCAAAATGCCAAGCAATTCAAAGATCATCTGGGGGATCCCAAGGTCACAGTGGATAGAATCAAAGCTCAATGGATTACACAATAGAATCAGAATGAACAGTCAGAAACGCGGATGAGACAAAATTTTACAGTGAGGGAGGCAAGCACAACACACAAATGGACTCCTCCATTAGAGGGAACTTGGAAAATAAATAGTAATGCATCCTTTATGAAGCACCAGAACAAAAGCGCAATTGCCTTTATATGCAGGGATTGTAGAGGTAATATTATCCATCTTAACACAAAGGGTATGTTTGGCTAAGCTGTGATATTAACTGATAGTTGTTACTGACAGCAATTAGTTGGTAACTGTTAGCTAATCAATGTTAAATGTTTAATAAAATTATTTACAATTGTTGTTGTTAATATGTTTAATGACTATTATAGATATTAATTAAGTTGTTTGAAATTTTCAAATTTTGCATATATTGTTATTTAATTATTTGTTTTCAACTGTATTCAACTATACATATTAATTTTAAAACATATTTTATATTTATAATTTTAAATATTAAAAAAATATGTAATTAAATATAATAAAATTATATAATAATATATTTAGTATATATAATATAATATAATATAACATATTTATATTAATTTTAATATATATATACACACACATAATAATGTTTATATATAAAAAATGCATATAATAAATTTATATATCTTTAAAACAATAATTCAAAAAAATTAATTAACGAAATATGAAATAACTAAAAAATTAAATAAAAAGGTATGAAAGGAAAAAATTAATATATAAAAATTTAGATTTTAATTTAATTTAAATACATATCAACAATTAAGTAATTATATTTAAATTAATAACAGCTATTCATGAAAAGCTTCAAATTAGAGTTAATTGGTGTCCCAACAGCTATTAACTACTATTTAAAAAATTAACCAAATACCATTTTATAATTGTTGAAAATTTTGAACAGTTATCAGCTCCCCCAATAAGTCATGTCAAAGTCTTTCCCCATTACAAGCTGAAATGCTAGCCTTGAGAGAAGCCATCAGATACGCAAGCAAGTTTCCAAACCGAGAAATAACTTTGGAAGCTGATTGTTTAACAGCAATTGATCAAATGGAAGGTGCCCATCGGAAGTAGAAGCCGTCATAGACGAGATTCGTGGTCTCTGAATACAAAACTGGCATTCATGTTTGTTCCTAGGGTGGCAGATTGGCTTTCAAAGAATATCTCAACAATAGCTTTCTCTGCTAACTGTTTTAATGTACACCCAACCTAATGGGCTAACCTGTAATGTGTTCTTTTAATATATATTTGTTTCAGAAAAAAAAAAAAAAAATTGTTCAAACTCAGAGTATTGCAGTTTGAGCAAATCATTTCCACTAATAAATTATCACACAGGTGGTGTGGCCATCATTAATATATTCCCCATTAATGATCATTTCATGTTTTTGTCAGAGGGCCTATTAATTAGACATGTGTGACTGTAACAAGCAGGCATCACAATCCATTGTCATCTCAATCATAGCTTACACTTCCTTTAATCAATCCATCAGCCTCCTTTATTGTCTTTGCTTACAACTTTTACGTGCAAAGTATCTTTGAGTTGTTAAGCCTTGTTTTTTTTTTTTTTTGGGGGGTTACAAAAAAATAAAGCTTATGAAGAAATGTGAAAAATAATGTTTATAATTTTGAGGATAACAGTAATTAAGTAGTATCTTATCTTTAAGGTTATCTTGAGATATAATGTTTGATTATAATTATTGTCAATTAATGTAGTCAATTAGTGCAAATATAATGTAATCAAAATATTATTACTCAACTAACATATATTGGTTCAAGTGATAAGTGGTTTGTACCTTTTAAATAAGATTTCTATTGAGTTCGAATTTTATTTATAGAAAAAATAAAAATTTTGTAAAAAATTTTAATCCCCCAATATAAAATCAGTTGATTCGAATTTTAAAATAATTAAAGTTTATAAAATTATCAGACATAAAAGACGTCAAATACTTTAAAAACATGTATTAATTTAGTTGGCAAGTGAATGTGTTTATTTATTTTTTTTAAAAAAATAGAGTTTCTTACGTGTAGAGAATATTTTAAAATTTAAACTTTAGTGATTAAACTAATAGGCAAATATATTCTTAAAATTATTCAAAAAATTATATAATTTTAACTAATGCACAAACCTTTTTTTTAAAAGAGAAACTAATGCACAAATCTTAAAAACACTTACCACTTGAAAAATAGTGCAAATACATGACAAGTTTAAATTCAATATTTCATAGCGATACCGAATTTGCAAAGTTTATTCAGTTTTTCAAAATTAATGTGGATTTTCCTTTTAATTAACTTCTAATTACAAATAACAATAATAGTACTGATGATGAAATTCTATTTATTCTCTTGCCATGTTTTTCGAACAAATGTAATCCTTCATTAACACGGCATCATTATCTGGATTGAGCATCAATTTGCAGATGATGACAACTCCATGATAGAAAGGATGAGCTATATAAATTGATTTGATTTAAAGTTTCAACAAGTTGTATATATATTTTTAATTGAAACGTCATATAATTTAAGTATTGATAAATTATATAATAAAAATAATTTTATTTTTAAATTGAATAAAAATAAATTTCACAAGTAAAAAAAAAGTAGAATTTGAATCTCACAACTCACTAACATTTATTTATTTAGGACTCATACAATAAATACATACACAAGCAGCCAGTAGTTGACTAAAATTCCCAGGGTAGCTCTATATATTTATCATGAAGCAAACTTCATTCACACAGCTGGGAACCGGATAAGGAGCACAGAATCAAAATCTATGATTAGATACGACTTGATGACAAATGTTGACATAGAGAAAAACAACAACAACATTGATTTGAAATAAAATAAAATAGAACTTTTTGGCTGCCATGAAATATTCTATTCACATTGACATGCAAAAATAATATATATATAAGATGGAAAGGTATATGAAGATCAGCCATAACATTTAAGATTTGAAATCAATCACCAATGTGGAAATTATCTAATAATCATTATTATTAAAAGCTTGAGATGTAAAATTTAAATTTTGTTATTGATGACTGAAATTGACTAATTTTTATATATTACAGCAGAAATGGCAGGAATAGACCAGCAAATAGGGTTGTTTACAATGCCCCCCCATTTTGCTTTTGCAAAATTTTTTTGAGAAAAAGATACAATCTTTCATTAATTGAAAATTAAAAGTACATTTTGATAAAAAAAAAAATAAGAGAAATAACAGTACAATTAAGAAATATTAAATTAAAATTTTATAAAAATTATAAAATTTTTAATTGTTATTCTTCAATCACTTTGACAGAGTTATTCTGATTTGCAATTCGGCAATCTGCATACTTCATTTAGTGGCTTTTATTTAGCTGTAAAATTGAATGAGTCCAATTAAAAAAATACCAATAAAAAATTTAGATATCTAAATTTCATAAAGAAAAATTATAAAAATCCTACTAAATATAAAAACTCCATGAAAAAAGATTCAAAATTTCAATTAAAAGACAAACAATCAAAGATATGTATTTATTCGATATAGAAAATAAAATAAAGCAGATAAAATATAAATACAATGAACCACTGTTGATCGAAAAGATGAACGGCAATGACCAGAAGAAAGTGATAATAAAAATCAATAATTAAGAGAAAATGGAGAAAATGAGGTGGCTAGAGTTTTAATGTGGAGAAAAATCATTCAGTTTTAACCATATTCTGTTTTGGTAAAATTAATTTTTATCTAATTTAGAAAAAAGAAAAATAACTTTTTTTGTTAATTTATAAAATTATTTTTTATATAAACAAATAAAAAAGCATTTCTTATTAATAAAAAATTAACATCAAGTCATAAATAATAAATATATACATATATTAATACTATATAATCATAATGACAGTAACAAGTGAAGAAAGTTGATTTGAGTGAAAGAAAATTTTAGTGGAGAATTTTATTACCAAAGGGTAATTTTTTCTTCACCATTAATTATCAAAGAGGCTATTCTTATCTGGAACTAAACTGTTGGAGTTTGTCCAATTGAAAATGCTAATTGGCATTAAAGCATTTGTATCTTGAAAAGTAACTTACAGGAATTTGATTACTTGCCTTATTTTGCAATTTTGCCCCCCAAAAAAACAAACTTTCCATTTTGCCAATTGAATGGAATAAAAAAAAAAAAACTTTCCATTTTGACAATTGAATGGAAGACATGGGAAGTAATGGATCGGTCTCAAGGAATTGTAACATCCCACAAATATTTGCGCCTGTAATGAGGGATGCATAAGTCAACTAAAAAGTAGGTGCTGCCTTCAAGCCACATCAATTCTACTTTCAGGAATATGCCATTTCATTGTTCTTGGTATTATTTATGGTTATAGCACAAGAACATGAAAATGACTAAAAATTTTGCAAGAATCGCCACCAAAATTGAAATTTTAATTGGACCCTTTTAAAGGTAGATCTTTTTTTTTTTTTTGAATTTATAACCCATACGATGATCAGTAATCAAACTTATTATTTTTTAGTGCCGTTAAATTTTTTTTTTTTATTATTTGATTGTTCAAATTTTGACATACAAATTGTAATTTAAAAAAATAATTTCTTGAACAGACATATATATAATATTAATATATATTCCAAGTTATGAACAAGGTACTATACTAATAAATATACCCATAAATTCTCATGACTTGATATTGGCTTTGGCATGTTTGCTGTTTATGTGGAACAACTCAACTGTATGAACCAATGGAACGATGGATGGACACGGCACTCTGCACTTTCGTTTTGAACATTATGGGAACTCTCTAGTTTTTTTGAACGGTGGACCAATGTTAATATAAGAGAAAAAGAACCCACAGCGATAGCATCTACCTTAACCTCAAATAATATGATATGAAAAATTAGCTCAAGCTCATTTTAGTTTATTGTTAATAGAGTATGCATTCTCAACTTAATTTTACTTAACATTAAGAATATATATGATTTTATTACTATGATTTTCGTTGCATAATTCTAAAGATAATTTCAAACTATATAGACTGAGAAATGGCACAATTTCAATTGAGAAAATCAATTTGTACAATCAATATGGACTTTTTTTAATTGTTAAATTAAATTAAAATAAATTTTTTTTTTATCTTAAGTGTATTTGGATACATGTAGATTTCAAATATTGAATTTCAAATAGCATGTAATTACATGTCATTTTAAATTCTTATTAAATAAATTATTAAATTCATTGTGGATTTATTTCAAATCCTCATTGATACAAATTTATATAGTTTTCAAATAAAAGATTTAATTAAAATCTAAATTTATACACAAATCGCTTGCATCCAAACAGAGCAGAGAATTTAATATGATCGTTATTAATATGTTTAAAATTAGACTGAATAAACTTTATCAAATCGATAAATTAAATTGCAATATATATTAGCAATTTAAAAAAAAAAACTTATTATGTAGCAGTTGCGAATTGTTACATATATCATTTTAGTATATAAATTCAAAAAACATAATTTTTATGATGATTAAAGAAAAATGACAGTATATATAAAGATTTTAGTTGATTACATTGGTTTTTTTTTTACTTTAATTAAGTCAATAATTACAAATATATGTCTTTCATGTCTAATTCATTCCGATTTGAAAAGGACAATAAAAGTAACTAATCTAACTCTATTGCATATATCACAATTTGAATTTAACACGTCACTTGAGTAAAAACAATTTGTTATCAGATAATTTCAACAGTTTATCCATAAAAAAAAGTACTTTTTAAAATTATATTACATTTACTTTATTTATATTTGCATAAAATAAAGATACTTTCTCAATAAATATTATTTTAAGTATTGTTTTCGAGTCATACATAGGGTTGTGCATAACCACTTGTATTTGAATTACCAAACCAAAGGAGAAGAATGGCTCGGTTTAGGCGGAAGATTGAGGCGGTTCGATTGAGGTAAGTTAGCAATTTCGGTTTTCGATTTACGATTCTAGGGAAGTTATCCTCCAACCGAATATATATATAATACTAATTAAACATAAAACCCTAATCCTAACCCTAGGTATATAAACATCATTTTCTACTCACCCTCATTTCTAACCCTAACCTCGTAGACTCTTTAATATCTCATTCTTTTCTTTCTCTCGTTCTTTACTTGTGTTGTCGTTCTCTTCTCCAATATCGTTCTTTTCATTTTTCCTTTCACTTTTCCTTTCATCATCGAAGAGGGAGACAACTCTTTGTCTTCTTGAGTCTTTTCTATGCTTCAGCCTTTAAGTTTCTTTATTGTTTGCTCTCAGATCATTCGTTTGAAATGGAGAAATCTTTGAAGCCCTACTTTCTGCACATATTATTACCATATGAAATTGAAGCCTTTACATGAACAGCCTAGCATTGTTGTTTCCCAAACTGACACTTGTTTTCCCTGGGTGTTTTTTGAGATATTTCTTTCTTTCCTGTGAAATAATTGAAAGGTGAAAAAAAAGGTATATAATCTTCTCATGTCTATGATATTTCTTGTGTTTTTAAGTACAAAATGGTGACTTTCCATAGAGATCTTGTTTTGATATGTAAAAGAGTTAACTTTTTTATTTTAATGTATTTGCATGTGCGGATATGAGAATTTAATCGCATATTCTATGAAGGTGGAAACCATATATTAAAGGATCTAATCATTCTATGACCAGTCACCCTTCGATTTTCGGTGGAAAGAGAGAACAAAGGTATATTTCAAAAAAAAAATTGGTCATTAATTCAATTTTTGGTTATGTAATCTTTTGTTTTTCCATTTGTTTATGATCTTGTGGCTTGTGGACAATTTTATTTTTCTTGTATTCTTTCCTGTTGAGTAGTACTACCTTTTTTCTAGAATATTATTTATGGTCTTCTGGTTCTAGACTAATATAAAATTTATACAAAATATGTTTTTCTGTGTTAAAAATTTACACAAAATATGCTCTTCTATTTTAAAAAATTATATAATTTATTTTTAATTAATTTAAATTTATGATTTTTATTTCATAATATTAATTATTTATAATATCTATTATTTTATAATATCAATTATATGTTAAATTAATTTTATTTTATAATATCAATTATTTATAATATCAATCAATTATTTTATTTTATAAAAATAAAATAAATAAAAATTTTGTGTGAATTAATTTATATTAGATAATTATATAATTTATATACAATTAATCAATTATTTTATTTCATATATGTTTGCTTTGAAGGTTTTTAATACTGGTTTTGATTATGGTTCAATTTTTGTTGTTCTTCTTTATGAATATGTAGATGGACACTCCAGGTGATCCCAGTGGCAGTACTACTGCTATTAGTGAACCTGTGAGTATGGTGGAAGCTTCACAAAATATTTAGGAGCATCATGATACTTTTGTTCAACAACAATTTGTGGCTTCATCACAACATAATGCTGGTAAAAAAACGGAAGCAGATTTACACCATATTTACAGTTTGGGAGCATTTTGAACAAATTAAGGAAGGTAATACTGTGATCAAAGCTAAATACATTTATTGTGCTAAACAGTTTGGGGCTGAACCAAAAAAAAAAAAAAAGGGACATCCTTCCTTAGAAACCATGTTCTTACATGCACAAAAAATCCACATGAGAAGTCAACTAGGCAACAACTCCTAACTTTTCAGCCTGCATTAAATGCTTCTGCTACTAAGGGTGCATATAATTTAGGGGTTATGATAACCTAAAAATTTGACCATGACTTAATTAGAAATGCATTAGCAAAAATGATAGCATTTGATGAGTTGTCTATTAGATTTGTTGAAGGGAAAGAGTTTAGGAACTTCATGAATGTTGTATGCCCTCATTTCAAAATGCCATCTAAGTGGATTGTTAGTAGGGATATCTTCAACATCGTTGTTGAAGAGAAACTTAAATTGAAAAATTTTTTCAAAACAAACTGCCAGAGAGTGTGTCTTACCATATATTCTTGGACATCTATCCAAAGATAACTATATGTGCATTACTGCATATTTCATAGACAATGAGTGGAAGCTTCATAAGAAAATCATTGCATTTGTGTCTGTAACTTCACATAGGGGGAATATATTGCTAAGGCATTTGAAAAATCATTGCTAGAGTGGAGCCTGAAAAACATATTTACTATCATTCTTGATAATGTTGCTTCAAATGATACTACTATGTCATTTTTCAAAAAAAGAAATTAATGAGTTGGGGATTAAGTAGCATTAAAGTTAAATATGTGCATATGAGGTATGTGGCTCATATTCTTAATTTGGTAGTGAATGAGGGCCTAAAGAAATTGAGCACATCTATAAAAAAAAAAGGTGAGGGAGGTGGTTAGAAACATTAGAAATTCCCCTTCTAGATTAAGAAAATTCAAAGATTTTTCTAATTTGCTCGGTATTAAATCAAAGGTTGCTCTCAATCTTGATTTCCTACATGTTGGAATTCCACATACTTAATGATGAAGTCTACTTGTATATATGAAAAAACTTTTGAAAAGTATAAAGAAAATGAATTACCACTAAGATCAAACATAGGTGATAATGTTCCTAGCTTCTATGACTGGCACTGTGCCAATAATCTGGTTTAGTTTTTACAGCATTTATATGAAATGACTTTGAGAATCTCGGGTTCTCATTATGTCACTGCAAATACTTTTTTTCTAAGATTGTTGATTTGTTATGTATTCTGAATAAGTGGAAGTCTGTTGATGATCTTTCTATGAAGTCCATGAGACTGAATATGAAATCTAATTTAATAAATACTGGGGAGATCCAGAGAAAATGAACTTTTTGATTTTTATTTCTAATGTTCTGGATCCACAGTACAAATTAGAATATCTGAAATTTTCATTGACCACAATCTATGGTGATTTGATTAGTGGAAACTTATTCAAAAATGTTAAAGATGCTTTATATGAATTGTATGATGATAATATCAATGAGTGGAAGTCTGTGAATGATTCTGCTGCTTTAAACAATGCTTTGTCTAATACTAGTGAAAGCCAAACAAGTTCAAGAATTTATGTGCAATCAAGTGTGAAATCCATTTTGGTGTTAAAAGCTAGATTTAAGCAGTAGAAATTGGAGAGTGGAAGTGGTGGAAGTAGAAAAAATGAATTTGATTCTTATTTATCCGAGTCATGTGTTGATATGGAAGAAGAGGAAAAATTTGATTTGCTGAATATTTGTTCTTTCCAAAATGGCTTGTGATATATTAGTCATCCCAATTTCTACAGAAGCATTCGAATATGCTTTTAGCATCGGTGGACGAGTATTTGATGCCTTCAGGAGTTATTTAACTCCAAAACTTGTTGAAGCTTTGATCTGTGTATAAGATTGGATTAAAAATCCAAGTTATTTTGTTTCTATTGAAGAAAGCATTGATGAATTAGAAGAGTTTGAAAAAGGTCAGTTACTTAGTTCTTTTACTGCTTCCAATATTTTTTTATTTTCTTGAACTTTGATTATGCTCTGAATTTGATTCTCTCCTTATCTTTCTTCTCAGACCTCCCTTTAGTTGGCATTAGACCTGTAGTAAGATCAATTTCTACATCCTGATTCTTTTGAAGTTCTGTTTATCTTGTCTAAGAAGAATTTTGCTAACTACTCAATAATACACTTTTTGTTGCTTGTTGGTTGCTTGCTAATTGTTGGTAGTCTTTATGTTGCATGTGGGGATTATAATTCTTGTCTGTTAGTCTGTGACATATGTTGCACCTTATTTGTGTCGCAACATCTTCAATATCCATCCAACATATACTAGGGTTTTGATTGCTTAAATATAAACCTTTAGGTGGCTGTTGTGTATGGTTAAGTATTACAGTTCACTAATTTAGTGCTTGTGTTAGTTGTAGTCTTTAATCTTATTCATTCTATAAGGCAATGATGAAGCTTCCACCAAATTAGCTGACAATTTGTTGAATGCAATGTCGTGTGTTTCTTAGGTATTAAATGGTTTGCAGTTTTTTGCCAGAAATTGAGTTTTCATTCATCCAATGACATGAAAATTTTAATTCTAAGCCTCACTTTTTAGTTTTTAGTTATAATTCTTGTTTTCATGCTTCAGTTTATCTGCCCTTTTTTATTTTGCAGGTTGATATTCTTTTGTGAATCTGTGAATACCCTTTCAGTTTACCTTTTTTTGGTTTGTGTAGACTCTCTTCTATTCAACAACAAATCCTCAGACTAATACATAGTCAAATTGACATAATTATGAATTATTTTAATGTGTATTTTATAAATGGCATAAAATATTTGTAGATTTTGCATGGCCCTGAATTATGAGCTTTGAGCTCTGAATAGAAATAGACATTTAGTTTTTAGTCCAAAGGCCTTATATGTTTATTTTGTTCTATAAAGGGTTCGACCTTATTTTTTATAATGGTAAATTACTAACACTGCCTGAGGTTTGACCAAACTCACTACTCCGTCCAACATTTTTAAAAGTCAATTAGATATCTTTTCTCTTTTGATTCCGTTAACTATTTTCTCCCTCCTTTAAAAAATTTTGGAATATACTATTAGATTTTGAAATATACTTTTAACTAAAGAGAATAATTAATATTAAAATGTTAATAATTATATGGAATTCCAGAAGTGCCTTTAAACCCTAAAAATATCACTACATCTTTTTCTCTGTCTCAAACTTCATCTTCTCACACAAACTTAAACCCTAAAAACTACTGCCACTGCTGCTACCACATGCCATCACCACCAGCCGCCTCTTGCCGCTATCACCTTCAGTCGCCGCCACCTAATATCGTCACCATGTCTAGTTGTTGTCACCTTCAGCCGCTGCCACCTTCAGAGCAAATCACAAAATGGAGTGAATCACAGCCCCTTTTGCTGCTATTCGCCATGTCTAGCTGCCTCTTCCTTTCTCACCCACTTTTCTTCTCTTTCACAGCGAATCACAAAGCTCTATTCTTTCATTTTCTTTTTTTTTTTTTTTCTCAATGGTGTTTGTTGTTTCTCAGCTAATCACAACCATTGTTTTTATTGAATCTTGGATACCTAGTGGTGTTTGTTGTTTTTAATCCATTTTGAAGTGAATTTGTATCAGTGATGGAGAATAACCAACAATCATTTTATTGTGTCCTAATCAAATTCAGTTCACTTTCGTATTATTTGGGATCTTATTTTTGATTTCTGATAATTTTAATTTAAATATTGAAAAAATAGAAAAATAAACCTAGATAACGCAATCTAAATCAAAAAAGAAAAAAATGTTAAAATAAATGCTCAGATGATAGAGAGCCACTAGAACAATTTTTTTTTTCTTCTCCATGTTTTCTCTAGTTTTGCTCACAATGTTAATTTCCTTTTTTTTTTTCATTATTTTTGCCTCAATTTTTTTAATTCAATTGCAAAAATTTGAAATTAATTCTTCTTTTATTCAATTGCATAAACTTGAAAGTAATAAGAATGAAACAATTGGACATAAAAATGGATATAATTAAAATATATAATGGAATGAAAAGTTTTACTTTTCTATATAAAAATAAATTTAATAAAAAAATAAAAATATATTTTTATGTCACAAAAGAGTAAAAAAGTTTTTATGTATAAAAATAATAATTTTTAACGGATGGAGAAATAGTTAATGAAATCAAAATTAAAAGGGCATTTTATTAACTTTTAAAAATGTTGGACGGAGTTGTGAATTTGGCCAAACCACAGGAGTATTAGTAATTTATCTTTTTTGTAATGGGCTCGATTAAATATATTAAAAATATTTTTAATTTTCATTTTAAATTTTAAATTTTAATGTCCAATTCATAAAAGCCCAATTTAATTATCCAATCTGAACTAATCCGATATTTTCGTATTTTCATATTTTCGAACTGAATATTTTTATTTTCAATTTCATCAGTTTGGTGTCCATAATTAACTTTCCAAATCTGATCGATTTTCACTTCCAACTTTCCGAACCGGCCAATGCATAGCTCTAGTTTTACATACCACCCCAACTTTAAAACGACAAGACATCAAGAGTACAAACCACGTTCTGTAATGACGAGTGCGATAAGAGAGGGAAAAAATGTCAAAAGGAATTAAAAAAAAGGCAATGAAGCCAGCCAATGAAAGAGCATTAAGTACTACGTAAATCAACAAGCAAGGCAGGTATACTTTCTCATGAAAAAAAAAAAGCTTAAATATAACAGTGGCCACTAAACTTTATACTTATTATAAATTAAATACTAAATTTTAATTTATTTATTTTTAATTACCTAATTTTAATTTTATTTTAAAAATGATAATGCTAAAAATTTTTAATTCTCTAAATTTTTCTTAGAAACTATTTTAATTCCTCAATCTCTTTATCTTTTTAATTTAATCTAAAAATTATAAATAGATTGAAAGTTTACTTCTCCTAAACTTTGATATCTTTTAGGATGAGTCTACTATTACTAGGAGAAATCAAAATGAATTTCAAATTTTTTCTTCTTTTCGATAAATATATATAAAATATGGACTTATTTGTAAAAAAAATCTTTAATTTTGGATTAAAATAGTAATTTGAATTATTTAGGTATTAATAAATTTTTGAGTGACTATTATGAAACTAAATAAAAGTTTGATATCTAAAAGGATACAAATTAAAATTTGATAACAGAATTTAAACAAAACTAAAGTTTAATACCCTTTCATGCATTTGACCCAACAAAATGAAGAAGAAGAAGAAGAAGCAAGGCAAGTATAGGACAAAACCAACCCAACCCAACCCAGCTCACCTCGCTATACAAATCCCAAAACGTTAAAAAAACAGTTATACAAAACATATGCTATTGGCAAAAGCAAAACAATTTTTTTTTTTTTCAATTTATGAGGGGAATGTTAGCGATTTAATTTGATTTTGCTTATAAATATTTTTTATTTATTTGAGATATATTATATTCAACAATTTAAATATAATATGTAATCATTTAATTTATGACATATATTTTAAATATTTATACTTAATTAAAAAATTGTATATTTATATTGTAAATATGATAATAATTTTTGTTGAACAGTAAAATTTATAATATAAAAATATATATCTCATTTTATTCACCGGTCTAAATTACTTAGTTGTTAAAAAAAAATCATATTTTAAAATGTAATACGTTTAACGTACGTAAAAATCGTATTCCCGAACGCGTTTTATATATTGAAATTGAGAGAATGTGTGAACCGACAGACTTGGAAATTTCAGTGGCCGCACCACCACTCTCAAATAAAACCAACCCAACCAAGCCCCACACTGCGCCACCACCTTCGTTTAGGCACTTATCACCAGCATCATACGATATCACCATTTTGCAACTACCCATTTGACAATACGCCATCTAATTCCATATTTCTTTCTTTATAAAGTCCAAATCAGTCTCGTTGTCATTGCATGTTTCCATAATAATTTTATATTTCTTCATAATTCATATATCTCAATCATCTTCTCCTTGAAAAATCCATATCTCTCTGTCTTGTTGCAGATTTAAAACCCATATATCCATCTCATCCTGCTCACTCCATCAAGAATTTATCAGAAACCATTGATCTTTATACGTGTAGAGAGAGATATAGATAGATATATCAGAAGAGAACAACATGGTCGTGCTAAGAAGAGCCATAAATGCTTTGGCTATACTAGTGGTGCTGCTTCTTGAGATTCAGTCATCCTTGTCACAGCAGATTAACAGAGCAAGTTTTCCTAAAGGTTTTGTCTTTGGAACTGCATCTTCTGCTTTCCAGGTTAGTTTTAGCATATTTTATTCATCATTGATTGATGAAAAACCAGCAAGAAAGCTGTCAGGATATTATTATCTATGATATCCTGACATCTGGACTTTAAAGCATATATTCAACTACTGAATTATTACCCAAAATTCTTATCATTTTTGTCACGATACTATCAATATGGCTTAATTTAGGCCAACGATTTGTGTCATGATAAATCTGTTTCTCATTTCATTGCTTCTCAAATTGGCTAACAATTTACAAATTGGCATTGTTTTTTGTCTTACATGCTCAGATAGTACTTCCCTTTTAAGCGGACACCATTTTCGCGTCAACATTAAGCCTTGCCGTTGTAAGGCTGGGACAATGTTTTTTAATTAATTCGGTTCCACCAACAAAAAAATTGACTATATGCATAGTTTCACCTCCTAAATTTTACACAATTAACCTCTACCACTCTTCAATTTTCATTATTGTCTATTCAATTTTTATTTTGAACCTATCTAATCCTTATAATACATTAAATTGAAGTATTTTTTAAATTAATGTCGGTATGAACACAAGAGAAATTTATATAAATTAAAATATTATTTAATGAAAAAGATAATATAATTAAAAATAAAATATGATATTAGTTTTTAATTCTATTTATATTGTTTTGAAGTTAATTTTAATATTTTATGTGTTTAAAATCATTTGAAATTAAATTTTTATTCGTTTTGATATTTTATGAGTTAAACAGTAGTAAAAAGTATAAATTAAAAGTGAAAAAAGTTCAAATAAAAGTTTAAAAGTTGAATAGAAACTAATAAGAGTTGGGAAGTGTCAGAAATTGATCATGTAAAGTTTAGGGGTAAAACTATGCATTCAACAAAACAAAAATCGTTTTAATTTCACTAGCTATATATTCTTTTTAGTTCAATTTTGATTATGCTTATATAGAATTTTGAGTCGTTAAAAGTTTCTATAAAGAGCAATTCTGTGGACATATATATATATATATATTCGGTGTGCAACTTTGTCATCATATTATATGCTATTTATTAGGTGAATTAAAAAAAAGTGAAGAAAATTTCAAGATTGTGATTTAAAGTGTTAAGAAATGGCATGGTAACATGGTGATGGAATGATTTTTACTATCCACGTTCCAGTTTTTGATGCTATTATTTCGGATTCATCATTTTGAACAAATCTTAAATAACGATTTAAATGTTAAAAAGTCCAATCTTGATCTAAAAACCTTAACAAAATGTTAAAGAATTAATTAGGCTTTTATGAAGTAATTAATGTCTGGTGGGTTGGTGGTGGAGCTGTGGCTTCGTAGGAATTTCCATAATATCGACAGAATCCAAGAAAAAAAAAGCCAGACTTTTGTGTGCATGTTCATACTTACACTGCTGGACGAATGATGTATATGCCTTATTGACTCAAGTGACAAGACCCAAGTCTTTTCCAAAAAAAAAAAAAAAGTCTTTTTCTGAATGGAAATTAATCAGTCAACAATTGATAACAGTCTTTTGATTGATAGAAGCAAATGTTGGAAATGGGACTCCACACCAAAGAAAATGAAAGCTGGAACGATTTGTTGAAACATACCAAAAACTTAGAATATTAAAGATTAGACTAGCTGTGGCCCCATTGAATCGTCAGGATCACATGCTTGGATTTTGTGATTTTATTTTTGTTCATACATAACTTTCTTTGCAGTATGAAGGAGCAGTGAAAGTGGATGGCAGAGGACCAAGTATTTGGGACAAATTCTCACATTCTTTAGGTATATTCCTTCATTTTAATGAACTAAAATAGAAAACTCTAATGGGGTTTACTAATGCTGGCTATGTACCGTCTGTGCAGGCAAGGTAGTTGACTTAAGTAATGCTGATGTAGCCGTGGATCAGTACCATCGATTTCCAGTATGTCTTTATATATTGCCAGTTCCATTCTATGGGTGCTTAATTAGTAAATTTATTTCAGCTATCAGCATCAAAATGTGATCATGTGATGCATTCATTATTAACAGGAAGATATTCAGCTTATGAAAGACATGGGCATGGATGCCTATAGATTTTCAATATCTTGGTCTCGAATCTATCCTAGTAAGTTCCCACTACTTAGTATTAAATAACTAATGAGCTTGATGTTCAATATAAACCAGTTATTTGGTCATAATTAAATTTGATAGAAGCTTGTCAATTATTTGTTTCTGCGCAGATGGTAATGGGGCAATAAATCAGGCTGGAATTGATCATTACAACAAACTCATCAATGCTTTACTTGCTGCAGGTTCCTCTTTTAGTTTTAGCCATCATAATCTGCTGCCAACCATAACATCCAATAGCTAATAATAAACATACAATTTTATGTCAGCTAGAGATTGCCAATGCTTATGCAGGAAAATGATTGATTAACAGGAAATATATTGGTATGTGCAGGAATTCAGCCATATGTGACCCTGTACCATTGGGACCTACCTCAAGCCCTCGATGACAGATATCAAGGATGGCTGTCTCCCCAAATCATGTAAAAAGCTTTCTAACATTAAGCAAAATATGAGAGTAAAATTTATCATTGTATTGTTTTGTAAGAGGCATGACTTCATGAGTCATTTACAGAAAGGACTTTGCAACATTCGCTGAGACTTGCTTTAAAGAATTCGGTGATAGGGTGAAGCACTGGATCACTTTCAATGAGCCTCACACATTTACCATTCAAGGATATGATGTTGGTCTCCAAGCTCCAGGACGCTGCTCCATCCTTCTGCGACTTCTCTGCAGGGCTGGAAACTCCGCAACTGAGCCTTACATTGTTGCCCACAATGTACTTGTTGCTCATGGAACCGTGGTAGACATTTATAGGAAAAATTACAAGGTAAACTAGTCTTTTAATTATAAGTGTTATATACGGAAAAGGGTGATCTCTGTGCTAGGCTCTAACATCGATGCTTGCAGGCAAAACAAGGGGGATCAGTTGGTATCTCATTGGACGTTATGTGGTTTATACCAGGAAGCAATTCCACAGAAGACATAGAGGCAACTCAAAGAGCACAAGATTTTCAGCTCGGCTGGCAAGTCTTGTTGTTCTGTCATGTTGTGAGCCTGTAGCATTTGCTGATATGAGACAATGTCTTTAACTTTGTGAATTTTTTTCTCCTTTTTTCTGTTTGGTTTCAGGTTTATTGAACCTTTGATCTTTGGGGATTACCCAAGTTCAATGAAAAGTAGAGTTGGAAGCCGGCTGCCAACATTTTCCAAATCTGAGGTTGCTCTTATCAAAGGGTCTTTGGATTTTGTGGGAATTAATCACTACACTACATATTATGCATATCATAATTCAACTGACTTAATTGGCGGTGTACTTAATGACTCCGTTGCAGACTCCGGCGCAGTAACTCTTCGTAAGTTTTAACTCTGAAACCAACAAGTTTTCACTCATGGAAACTGACTTCAACAATCAATCAGAATTGTTGTTAACTGTTTCTAACACGTGTTCTTGTTCTTTCCAGCATTCAAAGGTTTCAAACCTATTGGAGACAGGGTATGCAATTCATTTCTCTGCATGTTTCTGAGACTAGAAATCATGCATATTTCTTGTACCTGACTACAAATTTTCACTTTACCTGAAATTACAGGCAAACTCTGTATGGTTATACATAGTTCCTGAAGGGATGAGAAGCTTAATGAATTACATCAAGAAGAAGTATGGGAACATTCCAATCATTATAACAGAAAATGGTAATTTTTTATTAGCTTAAGTTAAAAGGCTAAGTGATTATATTCTGTTAAATTACAATTACTGATCTTTTGATTATTTGTTTTCCAGGGATGGATGACCCCAATAACGCCCTTACCCCTATCAAAGATGCTCTGAAGGATGAGAAAAGGATCAAATACCACAATGACTATCTGACCAACTTGCTTGCTTCTATCAAGTAAGAAAGATCACCTACTAAAGCATATGCATTTCACTGTTACATTTTGAAGTATGCAAGCTGATATCGTCTTCTTTTGGTTATTGCAGAGAAGATGGATGCAATGTGAAAGGGTATTTTGTATGGTCTTTATTGGATAATTGGGAATGGGCAGCTGGATATACTTCAAGATTTGGCCTCTTCTTTGTGGATTATAAAGACAACCTCAAGAGATACCCTAAAGATTCTGTGAAATGGTTCAAGAATTTCTTAACATCTTCTTAAATGTTGAAAATGTAACAAACACAATTTTTACAATTGACTGTTAAGTAAACATTTTCTTTAAAAAGGGTATCAAATACAAATTGGGATTCAAAAGTTTTGTTTGTTGTACAGAAAAATCATCATTAGACTCGACTTAAATACGCAGATGATGATTAGTTTGCGTCTGCACGATTAGCACAAGGCAACATTAGCTTGCCAATTAGAGGATGCAGCATTATCAGACTGCAGCATTTTACCTCATTTTCAATCACTTGAAAAAAAAAAATGCTTTGCCCTCCTTATTGTTGTGTTAAACTATGCCTTTTTTTTGTTTCTTTACAAGTGAGGGGTTCAAATTCTATTATCGTCATTTTAAAATGAAAGAACTGTCTCTTATTATACAGTCCATGGATGTTTAGATAATTATGAGTCATTAGGACCTCCTATCAACTAAAAAAAACTATGGCATTTTCATGTCATCTGTATCTATTTAGGTTTTTATGTCCAACTTAATGCCTCCCCACCCTGTTCAAGATAACGGACTTGGCCACATTTAACAGGCATAATGCCAACTCTATAATGAGCAAATTTTATGGAGATGGGTTTCGATAGATCAAAGTGTTTTTGGATTGCACAAATCATCTGGAGTGTCTGTGGCATGTCTTTTATAGCTGGCTTCGCAGGTTAGCCCTTCATGGAGTAGATATGTGCTTAAGGTTAAGGCTGTTGTTTCCTAGCAATTTCACGAAAAGAATTTTTATTTTTGAACTATTTATTTTTTGGCAAGTCATATTATTTTCTTTTACTAGAAAAGGAGAGATAGGGATGAAATCCTTGACCTGTTGTAAGTGGCAGGGTTCAGTGTGCATCCAATTTTTTGGCGACCATGATTCTATGTGAGTTCAGGGTCTACTAAGAAATACAATAGAGATTTATAGCTCAAGTTAGAGATGAATTCCCCACCCGGATGAAACTCGAGAAAAACTTTTATAACAACTGGATTTCACGGAGGTTTCCGTGAAACCATCTTCAGAGACTGGATTCAGAAACTGGGTAAGCCCACCCAACCTTGCGGTTGGCCTCTGTTTACATTTTGTGTTTTATTATGCTTAATTATTAAGTTATTTCCTTATTTACATACAAAATTATGATTGCCTTCAAACAAATCTCCAAATTTTATAATTAAGTCCATGTAGTTAATTAATTTCAATTTCATGCAATTTACTCCATTATTCACTTTCATATAATCAAAATACAAAATAAACAATTGAATAAAAACCGAATATAAAATAAATAAAAGCTCGTGCCAAAAAATGAGAGGAGGAGAAAAGAATTACAACCCTTTAATCATGCAAGTAGAAATAATAATACAAAGATAAAATAAAATAAAATAAAATACACACAAAAAAAGGGAAGGAAAAATAAATTACACCCTTTTTCACATGCAAGATAAACATAAAATAAAATAAAACAGAAATAAACTAAAGGATTTATAAACTAACGTTAGCTATATAGTGACCAAATTGTCACTCTAATATATTAATCCTGAAAATTAAATTAACTAGTCCCAAAAATGAAAAAACCTACAAGAGAAATCACAAAGTCAAACTCTTAAAAACAAATGATATGAAAGCAACTAAGACATAAAATAAATAGAGTGGAATAGATTAAATAGAAAATAAATTGCAAATTGTTAATTAACAGAAGAATAAATGAGCAATTGATCACAAGCATAATCAATATACACAGGAAGAAATCTTAAAACAGAACATGAAAAGTTAAGTCTAAACAAATATTAAAAAATGGTGACACTAGATCAACTAAAATAAATAAATTATATACGTATCACTATGTTATAAAATAAGATGGCAAAATTCATTTTTAAGCTCCTGAATTATATTAATTTTTTATATTGAGTTCCTATCATTTTATTGTATTATATTAAGCTTCTATTTTTTTTATTTATGTAACAGTTGAGCTCCAATTTGACAAAATAATTAACGGTGTTAAGTAATGAATATTTTAATAATAAAAATGCCACATCGACAGTCATTATTGACACATGTCATATTAAAAAAATAAAATTTAATAATAGTGAGGAATATATTTGATATTTGAATCACTAATATTTGTCTTCTTCAACCTAAAACTCTCATCTTCTTCTATATCTCATCACCAAAATAATTCGTCACCTATATATCAAGTTTGATCAGCATGGTTGTTCAACAAAATATTGCAATCAGCCAAGCAAACCAATTCCAATTCCTAAAAATGTAAATTTTTTTTGATATTTTTAATCTAGGTACAAATTCAAATATTTCACTTTCATTTTATTATTTACCCCTTCTGTTCCTAAATAATTGTCGTTTTAGAAGTCTAATTTTGTTTCTAAATAATTGTCGTTTTAAGTTATCAATGTATTTTAACTCATTTCACCCTTATTTAATATAGGAGAATTAATTGAATAGATATCTACTCATTTTGGAACTCTATATAAAACTAATAATTATTATAAAGGTAGTATAGTATTTTACAGATATATTAAATACATTCCTTAATCTATGTGAAGAAACCTTAAACGACAATTGTTTAGGAACAGAGGGAGTATAATCCAGTTGTTGTAACTGGAATTGTTTTGAAAAATACATTCTAAAACTATTTTTCAGAATCAATTATTTCACCGATCCAATTGAACAATACCAAGCATGTTAAAAAAAAAACTAAACATTACAGGGAAAAACAATTCACAACAAACAATCGCTTGACATGTTCCATTCCATTTCCTCTTCATCAATTTCTTTGCTAACACAACCGCCGCATCAACCGTCTCCGTCGCGCTATCATGCGCCTAGAAGATAATCCCCCTCTCTATAGCCATTTTCACTGTAAACTTCTCCGCCATTAAAACCA
>CATIWM010411654.1:0-13968 GCA_949671775.1 Mallotus repandus | reverse complement strand
GGTAAAACTGAGCAAATCATGCTCTGAGATCACACACCTCCTTTTTAATGATGATTCGATGATCTTTTATAAGTCCAATATAGAGGAAGTAAGGCAATTTAGGGGAATTATCTAGCTCTATAGTCAAGCAAGTGGTCAAGTGATCAACCTAGATAAATCGGCCATATTCTTTAGTAAAAACACAAGACCTGATCTCTACCAAGAAGTGGTGGCCCTGCTAGGAGTCTCCAAAATTGGCCTTCAAGATCACAATTTAGGAGTCCCATCTACTATCCATAAATCAAAGTGCTAGACCTCTATAAAAATTAAAGCAAAGATTAGGAGGAGATTAGTGAGATGGAAGAATAGATTTTTATCTTTGGGAGGAAATGAAATATTGATTAAAGCTGTGGCCACGACAGTACCAATTTTCTCTATGTCATGCTTCAAACTTCCAACCTCAATGTGTAAAGAAATTAATAGCATGATAAGCAGGTTTTCATGGGAGAACCAAGATGACAAGAGAAAAATCCACTGTGTCTCTTGAAAGAAAATGTGCAAAAATAAGGATGAAGGTAGGCTTGGATTCAAAGACTTGGGGAGCTTCAACTTAGCACTCTTAGCAAAATAGGGATGGAGGAGCTTCACACAACCTCAAACTCTACTGACAAAAATCATGAAAGGGTCCCATACTTCTCTTTTATAGAATCCATCTTAGGCTTGGCGCAACATACATGCTGGAAGAAAGGTTTTCGCTTAAGGCCTCGAGTGGCAAGTTTGTAATGAGCAATCAATTAATTGTAAATGAGACCCATGGATCCCATCCTCTAATCCCTTTACCCTCCACCTCAAAGAAGGTTCCTGGGACCATGTTATATCTGTAAGATAATTGATGATAGATTATGGTACCTTTTAGAATCATGACTTATTTGCTCCATGTATGAGGAGGCTGATGCCAAACTGATCCTCAACATGGCAATTAGCAACATAGATCTCCAAGAAAAATGGGTTTGGCATTTCACGAGATCAGGTGAATTTATAGTTAAATCAGGTTATAGGGTTGCTCACTCTCTCTTAGCTCACAGTATAAGGAGTAGGAATGAAGAGAGGATTCTAGTTTCCCTAACAAGTTAATGGAAGCACCTCTAAAAACTCAAAATTCCAAGCAAGTTAAGAAATTTTCTTTGAAGAATCCTTACCGCAGGATTGCTTGTCACAAAAGCACTTAGTAGAAGGATCCCAGGCTTCAATAATCTTTGTAGCTATTATAGGGAGGTGGAATTTCTCACACATTTTTTCTTTGATTATGAATATGCTTAACTAATTTGGTTCTAGGAGCCATTCTCACTCAGGTCATCAAGACTAGGGGGTATAACATTTAACGATAAATAGGAGTAGACTAAGCCTAGCACAAGCACCAAACAAAGCAAATTTAATCCAAATAGCAGTGTTCTATTTTTGGTCTCTTTGGATCTTGAGGAATGAGTGGTTATTTAAGCAACTCTGATTCTTAGAAGAGGAGGTCAAAATAAGAGCCCTCAAATATAAGGATGATTATAATAATCAAGCCCTTGCAGTCATCTCAAATGAAGCTCTATCTTCTAGTTTAGTACTGGACCCCCCCTCTCGGTAAGCCCTTCCTCCTGGGCGGTATAAAGTCAATTTTAATGCAACGGTTGATAAAGTAAATAAAATTGGCTCTATAGGGGTTGTAGCACTGGAAAATAAGAGCTAGATTATCTGGTACTGTTCTACTCATTTTCAAGAGATCACCTTACCTCTCTTGCTAAAAGCTATGGGTCTGAGAGCTGCTTATGAGATAGGTGAAGCTTGCCATTTCACATGGGTAATTATTGAAGGTGATTGTAAGGAGGTCATAGATGCAACAAGAGGAGTGTCTATACCCTCTGCGTTGGTTGAACCTATTATAGTGGACTATAGACGATTAGTTAGTAATGTCGAGATGTGCTCCTTCTCTTTTGTCAAAAGAACTTGTAATTGGGCGGCTTATGCTATAGCCAAAAAGGCCCTAGTTGACTCTTCTTTTTGTATTAATCTCTAAAGCCAGGTTGTTTGGCTAGAGAATATCCTAAAGTGGTAATTTTTTTATGTAATACAATCTATCTTTTAATAAAAAAAAAGTGAGTATTTAAAAGGAGGGGAGGGGTGTAAATGACATATGAGTAATGGTAGGTGCACTAAAATATAAGAAGACATTTGAGTGCCTTATTTTTCCCCCAAAGATAATAAATTTCCCATGCTACATCATGATTACTTGACTATTCACCATTTACTATAATCATTACAATACATTCAAGAAATACTATTTTTTACAAGAACAAAAATTGAACTCATGCTCACGTGGTCTTAGTTGAAAGATGATTTTTTGCCAACTTTATCTCACTTTATTGGTTTTAAATGTCTCATTTACCTAACTTTAGAATCATTTATCAACTAAATAGAGCTCTCTCTATTTTTAGAGTGCTTTTTGATCGATCTATAACGTAAAACTTGAAAATAAAATCTTATATAAAGGATCATTTTCTGTCTCATGAGACTAAAACTATCCTTTAAATTCCTATTAGTCCTTATTCAATTTAAGAAAACCTGGTTTGGCATTCTAATAAGTGGGGTCTATGATCTACAAATTTTATTTCCCACCATCCCATTGAAAAAAAAAGCTTTAGCTACTTTAAATTTGAAGGCTTAGTCTCCTAGTGCTTTTCAATCTATATATTGAAAACAAATTTGGAATTTAATAGTTCAACTATAAATTTAGTATTTTATTTAAAAAATTTCTTGTAGTAATTTGGCTAATATGAATGATTTTTTCCATAGAAATTTAGTTATCTCTCCTACTTGTCCTCTGTGGAATCTAGCCATTATGAAAATTACATGTGGCTAACCTCACTAATTTATTAGACTTCTCTATAACTAATACCAGAATAAGGTTAAACAATCATTACATAAAGATCCCAATTACTCCTTGCCCACTTTAAGTTTCTTGAAATGCTTCTTTTCTTTATCTTTGATAAGAAAGCAGGCAGACTTATCTCTTCTTAGTGAGATATTGTCATGATTAAGATTCGTTACTTGAAACTTACTCAAGACATCCTCAGTTAGATCATAATCATCAGCATTGTCCATCAAGGTTTGTTTCTTTATAGTATTTTTGCTTATGCTTTATTCTCCCCCACCTCTAACTCATAAGCACAACTACCATTCCACAAACTTTTGCTGGTGCTCATCTTCTATGGATTTTGTGACTTGTTGCTGGCAGTTGGAGCTCTTAACCATGCTCCATAACTCATTATTTGCTTCAGAGTCAAAGGGTAGTTAAAAAGATTTTTGAAATTGCCACAACCTTGAGTAATATGATATGTTATTCCACATAAAAAATAAAACACTGAAAGGTTTTCATATTGAAAAGAGCACTCTATGCCTTTACCTGCTTCATTGAATTTAAAGCCCTTTGGAAATGGCTTTGTAAGATCAATCAGAACTCATGTTCTCATTAAGGACTCCCTTGGGGTATTAGTAATTATCTCATTATGGGATACCTTGGAATCAATGAAGTTATCTTTCAAGCTATTAAAGAAATCTAATTTGTTAAAGTATTTCTTTGATTCTCCTTTGACATAAACCAAAATCCATTCTTCATTAAAATTGATTTCATCCAGTTTGGAATCAATAGGCTTTTCTCTGAACATAATTAGATTGCAATGGAATAACCATGGACCATCTTATAGAAGGGAGATTTTAAGTTCTTCCTGCATTCCCAATTTGATAAAGGTTTTATTTTCTAGTTTTTAATACTTCCACTTTTCCTAATTTGCTCCAGTATATTGTGAAGTAATTCTATACTTGCTAAGTTGTAAATGCTCTGTTGCTTCTAACTTAACCAACTAAATGACCGATTAGTGAGCTTGGGAGAGAAGAATCCATTAGTTTACCAGCACAATTGGTTAAAGCTTAGATGAAGTTTATTGCCAACCAGAGCATTTTATACTTTCCCCTTTAGCTTTTCAGTATTAACTCTATTTGCACATTTTGTTTTTCCCTAAGTGCATTCAACATCATGAGCAGAAGATGAAGAGGCTTTTGATTGTCGGATTGGAGATTTGAAACGTTAGGGGTTGTTTAGTTTTGGAAAATATTTTCTATTTTTCTTTTTCAGTTTTCATTTCATTTTCCTTATTTTTTTAGTTTTCCATTTTCTAAAATAGAAAACAGAAAAATTGAAAATCAATATGGTTATCACTTTTCATTTTGCAATTTTTTTATAGATCAAATTTATTATAATAATTTTTGTTTAATATAATAATAATTATTGTTGCGTTGGTGGTGGTGGAGGTTGTGGCGGTGGAGGTTGTGGTGGTGGTGGAGGTTGTGGTGGTGGAGGAGGTTGTAATGATGGTGGAGGTAAAGGACGTTGTGGTGGCGGCGATGGTGCTGGAGGTAGTGGTGGTTGGGGTGGTGGTGGTGGTGGTTGTGGCGGTGATGGAGGTAGTGGTAGTTGTGGTGGTTGTGGCTATGATGGTTGTAGTGATAGTTGTGACTAAGGATATAGTAATAATATCAAAATATTAATTGAAAAATTTTAAAAATATCTTTTATTAATTTTCTAAAATCTTTTATAATTTTAAAAATTTGAATAATAGCTTTCTAGTTTTTTAAATAAAAATATATTATAACTAAATAATAAATTTTATTTCTCATTTTTTTTGAAATTTTTTTCTAAAAAATGGGTCTTACTTTCTAAAACTGAACAGGCAATTAGTTTTCATGAACATCTTACTCTCAATAATTTTACTCCGGTGAGAGAGCAGCTAAGCTCTACAAAGAGCGCAACTTAAATGTGCCATATGTATATTATATACACGTTTTTGTTCTTAATGTTGCAATTTTACGAAAAATTAAATAATTTTTAAGTTGAAAAAATAATTACATTTTTTATATATTTATTCTTTTTCATATTAATTTTTTAAGTTTAAAAAATTATCAAAAAATACAAATTTGAATAACATATATAATTAAGAAAAAATTGAGAATTTATATCCAAAAAACTAAAAAATTATATGTATTCATTTATTTTTTTGACAATTAAAAATTAACTTAAAAGAAAAAACTAAAATAAATATGTAATACCAAACTAATTAATTAACTGATCAAATAATAATAATAGTAATAATAATAATAATAACTCAGTGAAAAATTTATTGTTAAAAACAAACTTAGTGAAAAATTTAGAATAAATTTATTATCGAGCTCCTAAATTTTTAAATTTTATTCTATTAAATCTATGAATTTTTATTTTATTTTATTAAATTCTTAATTTTTTATTTTAATTTTAATTAAAGATAAATTTGACAGAATTTATGGAATTGTTAAACAAATTTTATTTGATGCTCGTGGGATGTGCTTTTGAAACTTATTTGACTCTTGGTAATATGTTATAATGTTTGTTTTACCTATTTTTTTAATCCTTATCTCAATCCCAATCAACCTCCTTTCTCCTAATCAGCCTAATTATATAGCTAAGTCACGCTGCTTTAACACATCCCACATGCATCAAATAGAATTAATTTAATAATTCTGTCAAATTTTTCTTTAATCAAAATAAAAATAAAAAAATTAAAGATTTAATAAAATAAAATAAAAATTCATGAACTTAATAAAATAAAACTTAAAAGTTTAGGGCTTGATGATGGGTTTATCCAAAAATCTATGGGCTGCTGTCTTGTTTCCCAAGTTCAGCAAACGTCTCACTTCTATATATATATATATATATATATTCATATAAAATTACAGCTCGCGCCCAAAGATTCCAAAATGATTTTTTCTAAGCTCGCTCGCTCTGTTTCTTCTCGATCCTCTGTAAGTTCCTTCAACTTTTTATTTTTTATTTTCTATTTTTTTTGAAATCAATGCTTTTATTTTTTTTCTTATTCTTTTCTTTGATTGATTCAATGTGTCTTCTCTAATTTGTGTTTTTTTTTTGCAGAATTTATTTCGCTGCGGTTGTGGTAGATCGGCGATTTCCAGAGCTGCAGGAGTTGGTGGTGGTGGAGTAGGAGGATGTGTGGATAAAATAGACGGAGGATTTGGATTTGTGAGAGGCTATTTAGGTTCAATTGGAGCTCATAAGTCTTTGTTATCTGATTTCAATTACCTTCTTCTTAGTAACCCTAAATTTCGTCGTTTTTTCTCTACTGAATCTCCTAAGAAGAAAAGTAAGCAATTTTTTTTTTTGTATTTATTTTGTTTTATTGTTGTTAATAACAATAAGTGATAAGGTGGAACTTTTTTTTTTCTTATCATTCAGTGTTTTATTTGCAGATTATGAAAATTTCTATCCTAAGGAGAAAAAAGAAGTTCCGAAAGGGAATGAACAGAAATCTGAGTCTAAAGGTAACTTTATGCTCTTTTCTACTGTTTGTATTTTGAATTGTAATGTTAATTTCATAATTTGATATTTTAATGAAATCAGAAGCAGGTTGTTAATGGTTATGCTAGTAAGATAACATTTTGGGGCTTCTTTTGGATCAAATTCATGTTAATTTTGGTATGCATTTGTTTCTTTTAAAATGCCCTTTTTCTTCTTTTGAATTTGAAGAATTGGAAATTCTGACAACCATTTAAGCCTTCCAAAATGAGAACTGACTGAATGGGATTCAGTTGAACTGAATCTTTTACTATTTTTTAGACTGACTTTCTAGATAAGGGGATTGATGGATTCTGATATGGTATTTGTATCTTTGATGTCATTGCTTTTGGTTATTTTTGTTACCATGGAGTTAGTATTTTAGTATGTAGTAAGCATAATTTTTTTTGTTCTATTTATCTTGCAATTTCAGAAGATTCAAACACGGATGATGACTGGAACTTCCAAAAAGCATTCATGAAGCAATTTAATTTGTTAACCCCTTTACTTGTAATTGGGTTGCTTCTTTCTGCTTTCCCATTTGGTCCTGATGAACAGAAACAGGTAAGCAATTCAATTTGGACCATTCAGTATATTAGCAGCATAGTTGATATGTCTTACTATTTAGTTTTACTTCTTCCCTCCTCATTTGGGAAGTTGGTCATTTGAACCTTGTATCAATTTGGGCAGAAATGAGGACTAAATGTGAATCCTAGGCATCAACAGCACAATCTTGTTTTGGCTAAATTTGCTTTGTTATCCCCCTTCTTTAGAAGAACCTTTTATGCATAGTCACTTGAAATTTCTTTTTTTCATTGCTTGATACGCCAACTTCAGTTTTTTTTCTCCCTTTTGCATGCATAACATTTTATAATTGATTATAGTTTTTCTTTCATCATTTCTCATGCTGATGTGGTTCTGATATGGGTAGTAATCAAAACTCATTTTTTGTACTCCTATCTTTTTGCTCATATGCATTTGAATGTTGTTCAAGCAGATTAGTTTCCAAGAGTTCAAAAACAAGCTTCTGGAACCAGGTTTAGTTGACCGCATTGTGGTTTCAAACAAATCAGTTGCTAAAGTGTATGTAAGAAGCTCACCCCAGAATCAAACAAGTGATGATGCTGTGCAAAGTACTACCAATAATACCCCTGCCAGAGGCCACAGTGGCCAGTATAAGTACTACTTCAATATTGGAAGTGTTGAATCTTTTGAGGAGAAGTTAGAGGAAGCCCAAGAAGCTTTAGGATTTGACCCTCACAATTATGTGCCCGTTACTTATGTATCTGAAATGGTCTGGTACCAAGAATTGATGAGGTTTGCACCAACGCTCTTGCTTTTGGGAACCCTTATGTACATGGGACGGAGAATGCAAGGTGGATTAGGTGTTGGTGGTGGGGGCGGAAAGGGTGCTCGTGGAATCTTCAATATAGGGAAGGCCCATGTGACTAAAGTGGATAAAAATGCTAAGAATAAGGTTGGCATTTCAGTTTCTTTTATCAGTTTTTTCTGCTCCATAGTTTTTTTCAGTGTCAGTGTTCTGCATTATTAATTTCTTGGTCACCATACAGATGCTTTCAAAAATTATGCTAGATATGAACTTTTCCCAAATTATATGAGATTTTTTTTCCCTCATTTGGCTGTTCCAGGTATATTTCAAAGATGTTGCTGGCTGTGACGAGGCCAAGCAAGAAATCATGGAGTTCGTTCACTTTCTTAAGAACCCAAAGAAGTATGAGGAACTCGGAGCTAAAATCCCTAAAGGTGCTCTTTTAGTAGGGCCTCCAGGAACAGGAAAGACCCTTTTGGCAAAGGCAACTGCGGGGGAATCTAGTGTGCCTTTTCTTTCAATATCTGGTTCGGATTTCATGGAGATGTTTGTTGGTGTTGGACCATCCAGAGTGAGAAACTTGTTTCAAGAAGCAAGGCAATGTGCTCCTAGTATTATATTTATTGATGAGATTGATGCAATTGGTAGAGCAAGGGGTCGAGGGGGTTTGTCAGGTTCCAATGATGAGCGCGAAAGTACCCTTAATCAGTTGCTGGTAGAAATGGATGGCTTTGGAACTACTTCTGGAGTTGTTGTTCTTGCTGGCACTAATCGGCCAGACATTTTGGACAAAGCTTTATTGAGGCCGGGTAGATTTGATCGCCAAATTTCTATTGATAAGCCTGATATTAAAGGCCGTGAGCAGATATTTAAGATTTATTTGAAGAAAATTAAACTTGATCATGAACCATCATTTTTCTCCCAAAGGCTAGCCGCTCTCACTCCTGGATTTGCTGGGGCAGATATTGCAAATGTTTGTAATGAAGCTGCCCTAATTGCTGCAAGGAATGAAGGATTGCAGGTCACAATGGACCACTTCGAGGCAGCAATTGATAGAGTCATTGGCGGTCTGGAGAAAAAGAACAAGGTAAACCATCTTTACTCGGAGTAGAAAATGTACTAATAGTAGCACCAGCAATATTTACTCTACTACTGCTAGCACTTCTGGAGCAGCAGGTGTATATATAGATAAGAAGCTCTAGATGGACTGAAAATGCATTTATATATACACAATTTATTGACAGTTGTATTCTGTAATAGCAGATGTTCTTTTTGTTAGCCTTTTTTTCAGACAGTGGCTAGTAGTCTGTAATGGTCTTCTTTTATCAAGCAGGTAATAAGCAAGCAGGAAAGAAAGACTGTTGCTTATCATGAATCAGGCCATGCTGTTACTGGCTGGTTCTTGGAACATGCAGAACCCCTTCTGAAGGTGACAATCGTACCACGTGGTACTGCTGCTCTTGGATTTGCTCAGTATGTTCCTAATGAAAACCTTCTTTTGACCAAGGAGCAACTTTTTGATATGACCTGCATGACCCTTGGTGGTCGAGCAGCTGAACAGGTAATAATGAAGCCATCCTTAGTTTGCTGAGAAGTGAGGTTGAGCCGTTAAAAATGCCAATTATGCAGTTTCTTATTGTTTAGAACCTTTGGCTTTATTATTCTTCTATTTTATTTAAAAAGCATCTCATTTGCATGCAACCTTTGCCATGTATTAGCTGAAACAAATCAAGATCCTAAACTAAGAATAAGTGAAATTTAAGTTTAATGAATTAGTCAAATGCCTTCAGCTCCCCATGTGAGATATTGATTTGGTGTTATTCCTTTGAATGCAGGTTTTGATAGGGAAAATCTCAACAGGAGCTCAAAATGACTTGGAGAAGGTGACAAAGATGACCTATGCGCAAGTAGCAGTTTATGGCTTTAGTGAAAAGGTTGGTCTTCTCTCTTTCCCCCAACGGGAGGACTCATTTGAGATGTCCAAGCCCTACAGCAGTAAGACTGGAGCACTTATTGATGCTGAAGTGCGCGAATGGGTGGGCAAGGCATATGAACGGACACTACAACTTATAGAAGAACACAAAGAACATGTGGCTCAGATTGCAGAGTTGTTGCTTGAAAAGGAAGTTCTTCACCAAGATGACTTGATACGCATTTTGGGTGAGCGACCGTTTAAATCAAGTGAGATTACAAATTATGATAGATTTAAGGAAGGGTTTAAAGAAGAAGAGAAGGGTGCAGAAGCAGAAATCCCAGAAAGCAGTAATGAGGATGATGATGCTTCACCCATACAGGTTGCTCCTGCATAACAATGAGACATTGGTACCTTTGTACATTTGTTTCTATTTTTTCATCTTAACTGAATTTTGTATAATTTCAATTTATAATCTGAGTAACAACTTTAAATTAAAATTCACAGAAGAAATACTGAAGTTAACTTCTATGTCTTATGTTTTTTCAAAAAAAAAAATAATAATAATAATATTTCTGTCAAAGAATGCTATTCAGTTCAGTTTCTATGGCTTATGATTTTGTCTTTCTAGAGTTTGTACTTTTAGTTTCAGCTCTAGAATTTTTCAAATGTAAAAGCTCTCTTTTAACCTCTGATTTGATGTTTTATTTACGGATTCATTAGCCATTATAGTTTCTGGCCTTTTAAGATGTCTATGCCTCTTCGTTAAAAAAAAAAAAAAAAAAAAAAAAGTGTCCATGCCTCAGAACTGTTATTCAATGTTTCCGATATTCATATCTTACTCCTCTTTCTTTCTATTCTAGCTATTCATTTGAAATTGAATTTCAAATGAAATTTATTTGTAAATGAATTTTTATTAATGAAGTTTTTGATTTAAATAAATAATTTATAAAATTTATTTTAAATAAATTTTATATTTTATTATATTGTATTTGATATAAATCTTGAATTTATATTTTTGTCAAATATACTCTTTAAAAGATGCTTTTGAAAATAAAAGTTAGGAGAATTGTTTTAGTCATTTAAAAGTATAGACTTAAAATTTGTAAAATTCATTTGAAAATTTTAACTATTTTAATAGAATTTGGTTTAATTATAATTAATTCTATAAATTTAAAAATTTAAAATTACAAATAAATTTCATACAAAATTCATTTAAACAAAAAATATATCATTTGAATTTACAAATAAATTTTATAAAATTTTGTAAAATTCATTTATACCAAACATACTCCTAACAAAACTTCTATTCCATTTAAAAAAAAAAAAAAAAAATCACGAGAGATGCTCTCACACTATATTTTTATCAGAGATGCTCTGCCAAAGTATTGCATTTATTTGGTTTTTGTTTATTTTTCTTTAAAAAAAAAAACGAAGTTTGACATTGGAATTAACTTTAAGAAAAAATTAGAATAAATATATAAAACTTGACTAATTAAACTAACTGGTTAAATATTGATAATAATATCTATATAAAATATATAAAAGTTAAGGATACTTCTTTTGCCACTTAGGATAAATTTGGTCATGTGGCAATTCAACTTCTAATTATTTATTCTAACTAGTCATGAATCTGCGTTTTGCACAAACTAAAAATAATAAAATAAATAATTATAATAAATTAAAAATTAATCAAATATAAAAGTGAGAATTTATTATTATTTTTATGTACTATTATTATTGAATAAATTAAATAAAATAAATATAAAAAATGGGTGAAAAATTACATATTTTTTATTTTCTTAGGTTAAAACAAAAAAAGTGTTTTTATTTGAAGATAATAGAATATTTCAGTTAAAATAAAAGACATTATTTTTTATGAAAATGAAGAATAATGTTTTAAATATAATTAAATTAGAGTATTTTATATTAAATAAAACATGTGTATTTTAATAATAATGAATTTTTTAATTTTTTTATAGAAAAATATTGTGAATTTTAATAATTCAACATAGAAGGTTTTAGAAGTTAATGCTGAATCATGAAGAGGGACACTTGTTAAATTTTTGGCTTAATAAATTAAAAATAAATATAGCATATTAATTTTATTTTCTTTAATTTTTGTTATCATAATTTTTTAGTTATAATAAGATTAGTTTTTAAAATTATTAGATTAGTCTTATAGTATATATAGTAGCGTTTTAATTGAAAAAATAATACTAAATAATTATTATGTTTTTTTAATTTTTTTTTAAAAATAAATTTTTTATTGTTTTGAAAAAAATATTTGAGTGATTTAAGGTAAAAAATATGTAGTATATAAATATTTTTAGAATTTGAGTAGTATTGAGATATGTATAATAGTGTTTTAGTTAAAAAATAATACTAGATAAATATAGTAAATATTTTATTTTTAATAAAAATTAGAATTTTTAATAGTTTGACGCATTAGATTTTAGAGTGAATATTTAAATATGAAGATAGACAATCGTAAAATTTTTGACTTAATGACTGCAAAGTTCGACATTTAATATATATATATATATATATATATAGATTTTTGTATTTTATTTTATTTTCATTTCATAAAATATTAATGAGCAATAATTTCTTATATTTATGACCTCTCATATTTTAATTATATTATTTTAATTTTTAAAATTTAATTTTTATATTTTTTTCACTTTACAACATATTAATCAATATTATTTTTTTTATATTTTCATCTCTCATATTTCTAATTATATTTACATTAATTTTAGAATTTTAAATTTTAAAATTTATGTATAATTTTTTACCATATAACGAGCAAACTACATATTTATTATAATTACTGATTATTTATTTAATTTTTTATTATATTACATTGAACAATAATTTTTATTATTTATTTATTTAATTTTTACATTAAAATAATTCATAAAATTTTTATTTTTTTATACCATTTTCAAATATTTGTAATTTATAAATATGAATTGATGTAATCACATATATCAACTAAGTCTCTTTATTATATTCAAATTTCACATTGTTAATACATGTGTCTGCCATCATTCACTGCCATTTGTTTTTCATTTTTACATTTAACCTTTATTTTTCAATTGCCTTGAAAAATAGAAAGTCTCTATTTTTTTAATTATCTTAAAAATCTAAAGAGTTGTAAATAATTAATCATTTGAGTGATTAGCTTTTATTCTTCCCTTAAATTATATATATATATATATAAAATTTATACTTATTTATTTATTTAACCTTTCAAATACTTTTTCATATAATTATAAATACTCATATTTTAACACCTCACAAAATGGAGTTTAAAGTGATCATTCTTACTTTACTCTCTTAACTTATAATAAAAATGGACATAGAAATGACAAGATGTTGGTGATCTATAAAGATTGTTTTATGGGAGTGTTACTTAAAATACCCCTTCCACTTTATGATCTGGATGTTGATGATCTACAAATCTCACTACAAGTAGATTTTATTGTGAGGTTATGGATATATTATTTTGATACTCATTTGATGATATAGTACTACAAAAAAAAAAGTGATATTAGCGGATCACTTTAGAGAACAAACTAAAATATATTGTTTCCCCATATTTTATTTAATATAATAAAAAATGATTAATTTTAGTATCCATAATTTTTGCTAATTGATAGAATAGCAGATAGTTTTAATACAATAAACGATGATTAATTTTAACATTCTCAATTCTTACTGATTAATAAAGTAAGGAATAATTATTTAGTACAATAGAGGATAATTAATTTGGATCATCCCAAAAACTGCAGTCGCCTCTTTGAAAATAAATATAGTTTTTTTTTAAGTTCGAAATCGGAACTGCCTGTTCACGGTTCATGAGGGGATGAACTGGTCCATCCAGTTCGAACCGGTTTCTAATTGGACTAGGCCAGTTTTGGGCCCAAACTGGCCTATGGCCTAGCCTAATATAACTCTAGGGAAACCAAAACACAAACATAGTGTGTAAGGAAAGAGAATTCCCACCCAGCCTAAAAATGGCTTTTATGCACTCTATGCCTTTATTATATTGTCTAGATCACCCTAACACTCTCCTCCATATATCATCTTGTTGACCCTTTGCATGATCAATCTTAATTCAACCTTTATTTTGACTTTAACAATCAATTTTGAATCATTAATGCTTTGTATTCAAGCGTGTTTATAAGATTAGGTATATAATTATACTCAACAAAAGTACAAATTAAAGACCAAGTTTGTGGCCAATTTAAACTCATTTGAAGCCTTCAAAGACCCTTACATATGTTCCCAAAAGTATGAGAAGTGAACGAAGTGGAA
>CATIWM010411605.1:0-10100 GCA_949671775.1 Mallotus repandus | reverse complement strand
ATGTTTTAATACAGTTTTATTGAGTTACTAATAAAAATTTCTATTTTCCCCAAATATTCACGAACTAGACAGCCCTGGAATATATAGAGCATTTGGATTTTGAAACAATTGCGCAATGCGGGTTTGGAAGGGTCTAACTTTAAGGTCTGATTGAACTGCGAAGCCTATAATATATCAAAACAAAGTTGACTCAGAAGTCTACGAGGGATGTTACTGCTATAGCCATAACATAATAGCTTCAGGCCCAAAATACATCATTTACGGCTTCAAATTTCAGTTCGACCTTTTATATTTATTTTGGGGTTTTTTTTTATTTTTTTGCAATTATCAACTAGGGTTTTTTCCTAGACAGTGTTTGTTTGTTATTTTTAGATGTTTTGAGATACTTGTGATGTGTTAATAATAAAAATTTCTATTTTCTCCAAATATTCACGGACCAGGCAGCCCTGGAATATATTGGGCGTTTGGATTTTGAAACAATTACGCAATGGGGGTTTGAAAAGGGTCTAACTTTCAGGTTTGATTGAACTACGGGGCCCATAATATATCAAAATGAAGCTGACTCAGAGGCCTATGAGGGATGTTATAGCTATAATCGTAACACAATAGCTTCAGGCCCAAAATTCAGCCTTTAGAGCTTCAAATTTCTATTTGAGCTTTTATGTTTATTTTGGTGGTTTTTTTTTTTGTCTTTCTGCAATTTTTAGCTAGGGTTTTTTCATAGACATTATTTGTTTAACATTTTTTGATGTTTTGAGATAGTTTTGTTGAGTTAATAATAAAAATTTCTATTTTCCCTAAATATTCACGGACCGGATAACACAAGAATATATAGAGCATTTGGATTTTGAAACAATTGCTCAATGCTGGTTCAGAAAGGTCTAACTTTCATGTCTGATTGAACTGCGGGGCCCATAATATATCAAAACAATGTTGACTAAGAGGCCTACAAGGGCTATTACTGCTACAGCCGTAAAACAGCAGCTTTAGGACCAAAATCCTTCATTTAAGGCTTCAAATTTCAATTTTAGCTTTTATGTTTTATTTTAGGGGTTTTTTTTTGTCTTTTTGCAATTTTCAGCTATGGTTTTTTCCTAGACAGTGTTTGTTTATCATTTTTTGATGTGTTCATACAATTTTGTTGAATTAATAATAAAAATTTCTATTTTCCATAAATATTCACAGACTAGACCGCCCTAGAATATATAGAGCGTTTGGATTTTGAAATGATTGCGCAATGAAGGTTCGGAAAGGTCTAACTTTAAGGTCCAATTGAACTGTAGGGCCCATAACATATCAAAACGATGCTGACTCAGAGGCCTACGAGGAGTGTTACTACTATAGCCGTAACACAATAGCTTCAGGCCCAAAATCCATCGTTTAGGGCTTCAAATTTCAGGTTTAGCTTTTATGTTTCTTTTGGGGTTTTTTTTTTGTCTTTCATAAATTTTAAACTAGGATTTTTTCCTAGACAATGTTTGTTTGTCATTTTTAGATGTTTTGACACAATTTTGTTGAGTTAATAATAAAAATTTCTATTTTTCCTCAAACATTCACGGACCAGACAGCCCTAGAATATATAGAGCGTTTGGATTTTGAAACAATTACGCAATGCAGGTTCGGAAGGGTCTAACTTTTAGGTCCGAATGAACTGTGGGACCCATAATATATCAAACCAAAGCTAACTCAGAGGTCTACCAAGGATGTTATGGCTACAGTTGTAACACAACAGCTTCAAGCCCAAAATCCATCGTTTAGGGCTTCAAATTTCTGTTTGAGGTTTTATGCTTATTTTTGGGGTTTTTTTTGTTTTTTTTTGCAATTTTTAGTTAAGGTTTTTTCCTGGACAGTGTTTGTTTGTCATTTTTTCATGTTTTGGGATAGTTTTGTTGAGTTAATAATATAAATTTCTATTTTGCCCAAATATTCACGGACCAGACAGCCTTAGAATATATAGGGCGTTTGGATTTTGAAATGATTGCGTAATGCGGGTTTGGGAGGGTCTAACTTTCAAGTCCGATTGAACTGCGGGGCCCATAATATGTCAAAACGAAGATGACTCAGAGGCCTACAAGCAATGTTACTGCTATAGCCGTAACATAATAGTTTCTGGCCTAAAATCCATCGTTTAGGGCTTCAAATTTCTTTTTGAGCTTTTATGTTTATTTTGGTGGTTTGTTTTAGTGTTTCCACAATTTTGAGCTAGGCTTTTTTATAGGCAGTGGTTGTTTATAATTTTTCGATGTTTTGAATAGTTTTGTTAAGTTAATAATAAAAATCTCTATTTTCCCTAAATATTCACGGATCGAACAGTATAGGAACATATAGAGCATTTGGATTTTGAAATGATTGCGCAATGCTGGTTCGGAAGGGCCTAACTTTGATGTCCGATTGAACTGCGGGGCCCATAATATATTAAAATGAAGTTGACTAAGAGAAGCCTGCGAGGGCTGTTACTTCTACAGCTGTAAAACAGCAGCTTCAGGGCCAAAATCCTTCGCTTAGGGCTTTAAATTTCAGTTTTAGCTTTTATGTTTTATTTTGGGGTTTTTTTTGTCTTTTTGCAATTTTTAGCTAGGGTTTTTTCCTATACAGTGTTTGTTTACCATTTTTTGATGTTTTGATACAGTTTTGATGAGTTAATAATAAAAATTTCTATTTTCCCCAAATATTCACGGACCAGACAGCCCTAGAATATATAGAGCGTTTGGATTTTGAAATGATTGCGCAATGCAGGTTCGGAACGGTCTAACTTTAAGGTCCAATTTTACTGCGGTGCTCATAACATATCAAAACAAAGGTGACTCAGAGGCATGCCAGGGGTGTTACCGCTATAGTCCTAACATAATAGCTTCAGGTCCAAAATCCATCGTTTAGGGCTTTAAATTTTAGTTTTAGCTTTTATATTTATTTTGGGGTTTTTTTTTGTCTTTCAGCAATTTTAAGCTAGGATTTTTTCCTAGACAGTGTTTGTTTGTCATTTTTAGATGTTTTGAGATAGTTTTATTGAGTTAATAATAAAAATTTCTATTTTCCCCTAAATATTCACGGACTAGATAGCCTTTGAATATATAGAGCGTTTGGATTTTAAAACAATTGCGTAATGCAGGTTCTAAAGGGTCTAACTTTCAGGTTCGAATGAACTACAGGGCCCATAATATATTAAAATGAAGCTGACTCAGAGGTCTACCAGGGGTGTTACGCTATAATAGTAACACAACAACTTCAAGCCCAAAATCCATCGTTTAGGGCTTCAAATTTCAGTTTGAGCTTTTAAGTTTATTTTAGGGTTTTTTTTTTTTTTTTTTGCAATTTTAGCTAAGGTTTTTTCCTAGACAGTGTTTGTTTGTCTTTTTTTGATGTTTTAGGATAGTTTTGTTGAGTTAATAAAAATTTCTATTTTGCCCAAATAGTCACGGACTAGACAGCCCTGGAATTTATAGAGCGCTTGGATTTTGAAACGATTGGGCAATGCAGGTTTGGAAGGGTCTAACTTTCTGGTCTGATTGAACTGTGGGGCCCATAATAATTCAAAAAGAAGCTGACTCAGAGGCCTACGAGGGGTGTTACCTTTATTGCCGTAACACCATAGCTTCAGGCCCAAAATCCATCGTTTAGGGCTTTAAATTTCAATTTGAGCTTTTATGTTTATTTTGGGGGTTTCTTTCTTGTCCTTCTGCAAATTTTCGCAAGGGTTTTCTCCTAGACAGTGTTTAGTTGTCATTTTTAGACAGTTTTAGACAGCCCTGAACTATATAGAGCGTTTGGATTTTGAAATGATTTCGCAATGCGGGTTCAGAAGTGTTTAACTTTTAGGTCTGATTGAACTATGGGGCCCATAATATATAAAAACAAAGCTGACTCAGAGGCATATGAGGGATATTACCGCTATGGTCATAACACAATAGCTTCAGGCCCAAAATCTATCGTTTAGGGCTTCAAATTTCAGTTTGAGCTTTCGTGTTTATTTTAGGGTTTTTTTTTATCTTTCTGCAATTTTCAGCTAGGGTTTTTTTCAAAGACAATGTTTGTTTGTCATTTTTAGATGTTTTGAGACAATTTTTTTTACTTAATAATAAAAATTTCTATTTTTCACAAATATTCACGGATCAGACAGCCCTGGAATGTAAAGAGCATTTAGATTTTGAAATGATTACACAATGCGGGTTCGGAAGGGTCTAACTTTCAAGTCTGATTGAAACTACGTTGTCCATAATATATCAAAACGAACCTGACTTAGAGGCCAACGAGGGTTGTTACCCCTATAGCCGTAACATAACAGCTTCAGGCCAAAAATCTATCGTTTAGGGCTTCAAATTTCAGTTTTAGCTTTTATGTTTATTTTGGGTTTTTTTTTTTGGTTTTTTTGCAATTTTCAGCTAGGGTTTTTTCCTAGACAATGTTTGTATGTCATTTTTAGATGTTTTGAGATAGTTTTTGATTTGTTAATAATAAAAATTTTATTTTCTCCAAATATTCATGGGCCAGACAACCCTGGAATATATAGAGTGTTTAGATTTTGAAACGATTGCGCAATGCGGGTTCAGAAGGGTCTAACTTTCAGGTCCGATTGAACTGCAGGGCCCATAATATATCAAAATGAAGGTGACTCAGAGTCCTACGAGGGCTATTAGTGCTACAACCATAACGCAACAGCTTCAGGCCCCAAATCCATCGTTTAGGGCTTCAAATTTTAGTTTAAACTTTTATGTTTATTTTGGGGTTTTTTTTTTGTTTTTTTGTAATTTTTAGCCAGGGTTTTTTCCTAGACAGTGTTTTTTTATCATTTTTAGATGTTTTCAGACAGTTTTGTTCAGTTAATAATAAAATTTTCTATTTTCCCTCAAATATTCATGGACTAAACAGCCCTGGAATATATAAAGCGTTTGGATTTTAAAATGATTGCGCAATGCGAGTTCTGAAATGTCTAACTTTTAGGAAAAATTGAACTGCAGGGCCTATAATATATCAAAACGAAGCTGACTCAGAGGCCTACAAGGGATGTTAAAGCTACAACTATAACACAATAGCTTCAGGCCCAAAATCCATCGTTTATGGCTTCAAATTTCTGTTTGAGCTTTTATGTTTATTTTGGGTGTTTTTTTTTGTTTTTTTGCAATTTTCAGCTAAGGTTTTTTCCTAGACAGTGTTTGTTTGTCATTTTTAGATATTATGAGGCATTTTTGTTCAGTTAATATTAAAAATTTCTATTTTCCCAAAATATTCACGGACCAGACAGCCCTAGAATATATAGAGCGTTTGGATTTTGAAATAATACCGCAATGTAGGTTCGGAAGGGTCTAACTTTCAGGTTCAATTGAACTGCGGGGCCTATAATATGTCAAAATGAAGTTGACTCAAATGCCTACGAGGGGTGTTACTGGTATAGCCATAACACAATAGCTTCAGGCCATAAATCTATCGTTTAGGGCTTCAAATTTTAGTTTAAGCTTTTATGTTTATTTTGGGGGTTCTTCTTTATCTTTCTACAATTTTCAGCTAGGGCTTTCTCCTAAACAGTGTTTGTTTGTCATTTTTAGATGTTTTGAGATAGTTTTGTTGAGTTAATAATAAAAATTTCTATTTTTCCCAAATATTCACGGACTAGACAGCCCTGGAATATATAAAGCGTTTGGATTTTGAAAAGATTGTGCAATGTGGGTTCCAAAGGGTCTAACTTTCAGGTCTGATTGAACTGCAGGGTCCAAAATATATCAAAACAAAGCTGACTCAGAGGCCTACGAGGGGTGTTACCACTATAGTCGTAACACTTTAGCTTCAGGCCCAAAATCCATCATTTAGGGCTTTAAATATCAATTTGAGCTTTTATGTTTATTTTGGGGTTTTTGTTTTGTCTTTTTGTAATTTTCAGCTAGGGTTTTTTTCTGGATAGTGTTTGTTTGTCATTTTTATATGTTTTGAGACAATTTTTTTGAGTTAATAATAAAAATTTCTATTTTTCGCAAATATTCACGGACCAGACAGCCCTGGAATATATAGAGCGTTTGGATTTTGAAACGATTGCTCTATGCGGGTTCCGAAGGGTCTAACTTTCAGGTTCGATTGAACTGCGAGGCCCATAATATATCAAAACAAAGCGGACCCAGAGGCCTACTAGGGCTGTTACCCCTATAGCCATAACACAGTAGCTTGAGGCCCAAAATCCATCATTTAGGGCTTCAAATTTTGATTTTAGCTTTCATATTTATTTTAGGGTTTTTTTTTATTTTTTGCAATTTTTAGCTAGTGTTTTTTCCTAGGCAGCATCTGTTTGTCATTTTTAGATGTTCTGAGATAGTTTTATTGAGTTAATAACAAAAATTTTTATTTTTCCCAAATATTCACTGACCAGACAGCCCTAGAATATATAAAGGGTTTGGATTTTGAATCGATTGTGCAATGCGGGTTCTGAAGGGTCTAACTTTCAGGTCTAATTGAACTATGGGGTCAATAAAATATCAAAATGAAGCTGAACCAGAGGCCTATAAAGGGTGTTACCACTATAGCAATAACGCATTAGCTTCAGGGCCAAAATCCATTATTTAGAGCTTCAAATTCCAGTTTGACCTTTTATGTTTATCATTTTTTTTGGTTTTTTTGCAATTTTCAGCTAGGGTTTTTTCCTAGACAGTGTTTGTTTATCACTTTTAGATGTTTTGAGACAATTTTGATGTGATAATAATAAAAATTTCTATTTTTCCCAAATATTCACGGACCAGACAACCCTGGAATATATAGAGCGTTTGGATTCTGAAACATTGCGCAATGAGGGTTCGTAAGGGTCTAAGTTTGAGGTATGATTGAACTGCGAGGCCCACAATATGTCAAAACGAAGCTAACTCATAGGTCTACGAGGCTATAGCTATAACACAGTAGCTTGAGGTCCAAAATCCATCATTTATGGCTTCAAGTTTCAGTTTTAGCTTTTATGTTTATTTTGGGGCTTTTTTTATTTTTCTGTAATTTTCAGCTAGGGTTTTTTTCCTCGACAGCATTTGTATGTCATTTTTAGATCTTTCGAGACGGTTTTGTGAGTTAATAGGAAAAATTTCTATTTTCCCTAAATATTCACGGACTAGACAGCTCTGAAATATATAGAGCGTTTAGATTTTGAAACGATTGAGTAATGCGGGTTCTGAAGGGTTTAACTTTCAAGTCCAATTGAACTACGGGGCCCATAATATATCAAAATGAAGCTGACTCAGACGGCTACAAGGCCTATTGTCGCTATAGCTGTAACACAACAGCTTTAGGCCCAAAATCCATCGCTTAGGGCTTCAAATTTCAGTTTGAGCTTTTATGTTTATTTTAGGGGTTTTTTTTTCTTTTTGCAATTTTCAGCTAGGGTTTTTTCCTAGACAGTGTTTGTTTGTCATTTTTAGATGTTTTGAGATAGTTTTGTTGAGTTAATAACAAAAATTTCTATTTTCCCCAGATATTCACGGACCAGACAACCCTGGAATATGTAGAGCGTTTGGATTTTGAAATGATTACGCAATGCCGGTTTAGAAGGGTCTAACTTTCAGGTCCGATTGAATTGCGGGGACCATGAAATATCAAAACGAAGCTGACTTAGAGACCTACGAGGGGTGTTACCACTATAGCCATAACAAAGTAGCTTCAAGCCAAAAATCCATCGTTTAGGGATTCAAATTTCAGTTTTAGCTTTTATGTTTATTATTGGGTTTTTTTTTTTGTTTTTCTGCAATTTTCAGCTAGGGTTTTTTCCTAAACAGTGTTTGTTGGTCATTTTTAGGTGTTTTCAGATAGTTTTGTTAAACTAATAATAAAAATTTTTGTTTTCCCCAAATGTTCACTGACCGAACAGCCCTGGAATATATAGACCGTTTGGATTTTAAAACGATTGCGCAATGCGGGTTCAAAAGGGTCTAACTTTAAGGTCCGATTGAACTGCAAGGCCCAAAATATATCAAAACGAAGCTGACTCAAAGGTCTACAAGGGGTGTTACCGCTATAGGCGTAACACAATAGCTTGAGGCCCAAAATCTATCCTTTAGGGCTTTAAATTTCAGTTTTAGCTTTTATGTTTATTTTGGGGGTTTTTTTTTGGCTTTCCGCAATTTTCAGCTAAGGTTTTTTCCTAGACAGCATTTGCTTGTCATTTTTATATTTTTTGAGATAGTTTGCTGAGTTAATAATAAAAATTTATATTTTCCACAAATATTCACGGACCAGACAACCCTGGAATATATATAGCGTTTGGATTTTGAAACGATTGCGCAATGCAGATTTGGAAGGTCTAACTTTCAGGTCTGATTGAACTGTGGGGCCCATAATATATCAAAATGAAGCTGACCCAGAGCCCTATGATGGAGGTTACCACTATAGTCATAACACTATAGCTTCAAGCCCAAAATCTATCATTTAGGGCTTCAAATTTCAGTTTGATCTTTTATGTTTATTTTGGGGTTTTTTTTGTCTTTTTGCAATTTTAAGTTAGGGTTTTTTCCTAGACTGTGTTTGTTTATCATTTTTAGATGTTTTGAGATAGTTTTGTTGAGTTAATAAAAATAATTTCAAATTTTTCCCAAATATTCGCGGACCAGACAGCCCTGGAATATATAGAGCGTTTGGCTTTTGAAATGATTGTACAATGCGGGTTTGGAAGGGTCTAAGTTTCAGGTCCGATTGAATTGCGGGGTCCATAATATATCTAAATGAAGCCAACTCAGATGCCTAAGAGGGGTGTTACCGCTATAGCCATAACACAATAGCTTGAGGCCCTAAATCCGTCATTTAGGGCTTCAAATTCCAGTTTTAGCTTTTATGTTTATTTTGGGGGTTTTTTGTGGTTTTTTTGCAATTTTCAATAAGGTTTTTTTCCTAGACAGTGTTTGTTTGTCATTTTTTGATTTTTTGAGATAGTTTTGTTGAGTTTCTAATAAAAAATTCTATTTTCCTCAAATATTCACGGACCAGATAGCCCTGGAATATATAGAGCATTTGGATTTTGAAACAATTACGCAATGCGGGTTCAGAAGGGTCTAACTTTAAGGTCTGATTAAGCTGCGGGAACCATAATATATCAAAACGAAGCTGACTCAGAGGCCTACAAGGGGTGTTACCGCTATAGTCGTAATACAATAGCTTCAGGCCCAAAATCAATTGTTAAGTTCTTTAAATTTCAATTTTAGCTTTTATGTTTATTTTGTAGCTTTTTTTTTTGTCTTTCTGCAATTTTCAGCTAGGGTTTTTTACTAGACAATATTTGTTTGTCATTTTTAGATGTTTTGAGATAGTTTTGTTGAGTTAATAATAAAATTTCTATTTTTCCCAAATATTCATGGACCAGACAGCCCTGGAATATATAGAGTGTTTGGATTTTGAAACGATTGCTCCATGCGGGTTCAGAAGGGTCTAACTTTCAGGTCCGATTGAACTGCAAGCCCCATCATATATCAAAATGAAGTTAACTCAGTGGCCTACGAGGGTTGTTACCGCTATAGCCATAACACAATAGCTTCAGGCCAAAAATCCATCATTTAGAGCTTCAAATTTCAGTTTGACCTTTTATGTTTATCTTGGGTTTTTTTTTATAGTTTTTTTACAATTTTTAGATAGGATTTTTTCCTAGATAGAGTTTGTTTGTAATTTTAAGATGTTTGGAGACAGTTTTGATGTGTTAGAAATAAAAATTTCTATTTTCCCCAAATATTCACGGACCAGACAGCCCTGGAATATATAGAGCATTTAGATTTTGAAATGATTACGCAATGCGAGTTCAGAAGGGTCTAACTTTCAGGTCCAATTGAACTGTGGGGTCCATAATATATCAAAACAAAGCTGACTCAGAGGCCTATGAGGGGTGTTATTGCTACAGCTGTAACACAATAGCTTTAGGCCCTAAATCCATCATTTAGGGCTTCAAATTTTTGTTTTAGCTTTTATGTATATTTTGGGGATTTTTTTTGTGGTTTTTTTGCAATTTTTAGTTAGGATTTTTTCCTAGACATTGTTTGTTAGTCATTTTTCAATTTTTTGAGATAGTTTTGTTTAGTTAATAATAAAAATTTCTATTTTTCAGAAATATTCACGGACCAAACAGCCCTGGAATATATAGAGCGTTTGGATTTTGAAAT
>CATIWM010411578.1:0-13446 GCA_949671775.1 Mallotus repandus | reverse complement strand
TAATTTATCTCAAATCACTAATAATTCATAAAAATTTTGGTTAACTAATGCAAATTAATTTATTTATATAATAAGGATATAAAGGAAATTTATTTTCAAATAAATAATAAAATTTTGTTAAGGAAATCCATTTTCCATTTTTACAACTAAATTAGCATAAATTATAAATAACTATTTAAATTACGCAAATAAATCATAAAAATCATAAATGACTCATTTAAGCTTAAAAATAATAAATAAATATATTATTTGCTTATTTTCCAAAAATTACTATTTTCATACTTTTTATTATTTAAAATAGTTTAAAACAGAATAATTATTAATAAATTCAATTAAAATTAAATAATTCACCAATTTCTAATAATTTTCCAAAAATACATATTTATACATAAACTTTAAAAATTCATATCTTAAATTCTAAAACTAATCTCACAAAACTTCCTTCCCAAAGTTTAATCAAAATAATATACAAAAATTAATAAAAATATATACACATCCCAGGTTCGGAACAGTGCTATGAACAGTAACCGAGACCCAGAATAGTGACCCAAAATTCAACCTTCTCGAAAAATTGCAAACCATACATCAAAACAAAGTTCTCAGCCTCAATTTTAATAATATAAACTCAATTAGACCTGAATCAACCTAATTGAAGCTCAATTTCAACAATTAAACTCAAAAAACCTAAATCGAATTACCTAAAATTAGAGTGTTTGCCGGAGTTGGAAACCAAAATTGGTTGAGCGGTTTGACTACCTAGAGGATGAGGAACCGTTTCAGACCGGCGGTGAGGCCGGGTGTCACCGGAGCCGGCAACGGTGGCCCAAAAAGTGCTCGGTTGCCGGAAAAATGCAAAGGAGAGTGAGAGGCGAAGGTCATCGGAGGAAGGGGAGCTGCCTCTGGTGTTCTAGTGGCTGATGGTGATGTCCGGTGGCTGCTGGGCAGAGCTGGTGGTGGCTATCGATGATGTTGAGAAGAAGAAAGAAAGAAAAGAGAAGGAAGAAAGAAAAAGAAACTTTTGGCATTAAAATGAAATTTTCTAACAAAATAGCCTCTTCCCCATTTTCTTCTCTTCTGCAGATGACTCTCTCCTTTTATAAAGGGACACTCCACGTGTCCTTCATAATGTGGTTCTTTTTTTTTTTTAAGTACAAAGTACAATATATATATATATTTTAAAAATAAAAATAAAAATATCTCCCCACTTTAACCATACCTAAAATATATATATACAAAGTATATGTACTATTATTTTATTATTTATTTATTCATTTAATTTTTTTGTACAAAAAGTACATAGTACACATAAAATATTTTAAAATAAAATATTCCCCACATAAAATATAGATATATATATATATATATACACACACACACACATAAAATATAGATATATATATATATATACACACACACACACACATAAAATATAGATATATATATATATATATAATAAAATATTCCCCACATAAAATATAGATATATATATATATTTGTATGTATATATATGTGTGTATATATTCTTAATAATTAATAAAATTTACTAAAATACTCATTCAACACTAATTTAATAAAATAATAATTAAAACTTTATAATCCACATTTTATATTAACAAATAAAATTCAGGTCTTTACACTATCAAACAACTAACACAAAATGAGGCTCAGTAGCAAATTTTTCATGTCATTGGATCAATGCAAGCAGCATTTTTGGCAATAAACTGCAAACCATTTGCTACCCAAGAAACACACAACACTGCATTAAATCAATTATCAGAAAATGAGGTGGAAGCTTCATCATTGCCTTATAAAATCAATCCATAGAATGTGCAACAACTAAGGCACCAAAATCATGGTCATAAGTTCACGACATATATGCAAATGTGAATCCATACACACAATAGAAGCCTGAGCTAGCAAAAATTAGAGTTAGGCAATGAACAAACAAAAACTCATAGCACATCTATTGTGTTTGGTCATAATTTAAATGTCTATTATGCTGTAACACAATGAAATTGGCATAACAGAGCAACAAGCACAAACATATTAGCTTCCACCATTTATTATGCATTTACAAAATGAAACTGGCATAACAGAGCAGCAGGTACAAACATATTGCAGTCATAGCAAGATATTCCCAACACAGCAGAGCAGACACAAATCAACAACAGGAACAAATCAGCAGCTGGCATGAAAGAATAAAGTAATTAAATAATCAAGGTAAGAGGCAGATTATGTTACTGAATTCATGTTAGTAAAAAAGTCATAGCACTGAGGCAGAAACAAGTCTATTAAGGAGCAGCAGATGATGAGCCAACTAAAGGACCTTATCCCAAAGGAGGGAGATCTGTCCAGAAGTTAAGAAAAAAAAAAATGAAATGAGAATGTATCAAAGTAAAAGAAATTTAAATATAAAAATCTTAAAGGAAAATGTTTACCTTTATCAAAATCTTCAAATTCTTCCAAATTCTCTTCAATTGACATTGTTTTATTAAGCTTTTTAAGCCAGTCTTGAGTGCAAATTAAGGCTTGAACAAGTGAAGGAGTTAAACAACTCCTGAAATAATTAAGCACTCTTCCACTCGTGCTAAAAGCTAATTTGATGCAACTGTTGAAATCGGAATAATTAATACAATGTGAGCCATAGTTGAGAGAACATGAAACCTCTTAGAATTCAGCTTCCACCATCTAAGCAAGTCAAATTTCCCATCATCTGTTTCTTCTAAATTTGACTCGCTTAGATTAAGATCAATTTCACTTTTTTTTCTGCTTCCACCAATCCCACTTTCTAACTGATGTTACAAAAATCTAGCTTTTAATAACAAACTGGATTCGGTGCTTGATTGCACTTGCACATCAGATTGGCTTCAACCACTTAACACACTTGATGGACATGAAGCTTGAGCTGTAGTGTTATAATCATCAAATAGTTCATATAAAGCACATTTAATTTTCTCAAATAAATCCCCTCCCACAGATTGACCATAGATACTTTTAATAGAAAACTCAAGATATACCATTTTGTCCCTTGGATCAAGTATGTTTACAATAAAAATCAAGCAAGCAATCAATTTTATTTGCATCTCCCTAGTACTTATTAAACTTCAATTTCATGTTTGCACCTATTGAACTCACATAAATATCATCAGATTTTTTCCAACCAGTCAACAAACAAAAGAGGTCTGCAATTTTAGGGGAAAAAGTGCTTGAAGTGATATATTGAGAACTAGATATTCTCAGTGTCATATTGTAAAAGTGTTCAAGCATTTTCAATAATTTTTTGGCACACTGCCAATCATAAAACTCAAGTACATCATCCCCCAGGTCTACCCTTAAAGCATGCTCACATTCTTCATATTTCTTAAAGGTTTTATCATATTCACATGCATTTCTCAACATCAAGTAGGTGGAATTCCACCTTGTTGGGACATCTAGACACATACCACACTTAGACTTTATCTCAATCAAATTGAAAACTCTTTAATTTTTTTTAACCTGGCAGGTGAATTCCTAATGTATCGAACTATTTCTCTAACCCTTTTGATAGAAACATTAATTTCCTTTAACCCATCAGACACAGCTAAATTAAGATTATGAGCCACACATCTCATATGAACATATTTGGCTCTAACTAGACTTACCCCCCAACTATTAATTTCTTTTTAAAAAAATACATAGCAGTCTCATTGCTAAAAGCATTATCAAGAGTGATTGTGAATACATTTTTAAGACCCCATTCAACTAAAGAGGTTTCAAGGGCCTTAGTAAGATATTAACCTTTGTGTGAAGATACAGGCACAAAAGCAATGACTTTCTTATTAAGCTTCCACTCAGTTGTTATGAAATGTGCAGTTATGCACATGTAGTTGATTTTTTAGATCAAAGTCCAAGTATTAGTGGTAAGACAGACTCTTTGACACTCAGATTTGAAAAAGTTTTTTAATTTTACTCTTCAACATAAATGTTGAAGATATCTCTACTCATTGTCCACCTAAAAGGGATTTTAAAATAGGGGCATGCTGCACTCATAAGGTTTCTAAAACCCTCTCCTTCCACAAAACGGATAAGTAACTCATCTAAAATAAGCATCCTAGCAACAACATTCCTAACAACAACCTGGTCAAATTTCCAGGCCCCAATCACACCCACAGATGATGCACCATCAGTTTTAGAGGTAGAAACAGGTTCAAATGTAAAATTTTTTATCTGGTGGCCTTGTCCATAGGGTTTTTCATGCATGACAACATGTGATTCCTAAGAGAAGAAGTTGAAAGGAAATCAGTTATACTACTTAGGCTTTAAGAGTAGTATGGCGAGCATTAACCTAAGTAGAGTAAATTTCAGAAATTTACTTTCTCATAACCCTTCATCACATAAAGAATTTCTGCTTCCAAGATCCATTTTGCAATTAAACACATAGCTAACATACATCAACATATATCAACATAAAACTTAGGAAATCATATTAGCAGAATACTTAAAATTTTCTAAGAGTTTGATGTAGACCACAATTATCTACTACAATGGATTGCTTTTTGAATCAATTCCTAGCCACCCAAGTGTATGGCCCCTAGCTTGAAACACCAAAGCTCTCCAATCACCTTCTTTCCTTCAATCAAGTGTGTTCCAAGCACCTCTCTAATGACCCAAGAAGCTTGAACTAACTTGATCACACTAGCAAGATATAAGAGTTTATGTTTGGTATATGTTTGGTTTCCTTTTGGTTTATATCTTGTCTCTACACTTTCCACTAACTCTTAATGGATATTAAAACTCTTAACCTTTAAAACTCTTCTTGAGGTTTTATATATATGTAGAAAATTAGGGTTAAGTTAGATATATACATACAAATATCTCTTACACCATCATCATTAGGAAGACAACTTGCATGCCACCTAATAACTTAGTTAAGAGTGTAATGTATGTAAAAATATCTAATATTTGTAGAAAATAAATGTAGATATACATTAAACACAGTTCATGTGTTTGAACCACATATATTTCTCTACACATCCCACTAACCCTTAATGTCCCATAAGTCAACAATATACACACATGAGATATTTAATCTCTAATATGCCAAATGACTTAAATTGATAAATGGACTTGGGCTTGGTTGTTGGGCCAAGCCCAATTCATAAATCTAATGGGCCTAGTTAATGGACTTGGGCCTTTTTGTTTGGGCCAACTCTTAGCTCAAAGTTCGTTCCATTTAACTAATGGGCCTTAAGGTTTATGGGCCTTTGGAGTTAGGCTAACTTTTGGCCCAAGCCCATTCCATCAAACTAATGGGCCTAGAAAAGGTTGATGGGCCTTAGATTAATCTTTGGGCCAAAACTCGTTTAAGCCTAGGCCCATACACCTTGGGCCATTAATCCAAGTCCATAAGGAAACAACATATACTCTTTATTTAACACTTTAATTAATATCTCATATTAATTAAGTATTTAATAATTAAACTCTTGGTGGAATTAGATTTCATGATATGCTAGAATCATTGCTAAAAGTATAAACCCAATTCCATTAATCTTAATTAATGATTAAACTCTTTAATCAATAATTAGATTAATAAGGTGATATTGATAAACTCTTTTAGGTGTGACTTACAAGGTTCATGTCTAATTGGCAATGAGAATATAATATCAACTCTTGATATTATTTGAAACTCTTTCAAGCCTAAATGTGAAAATCCCATTTATACATGTTTAGTTCTCATAAGTTATGAGTGACCCTCGCATCGATATCACAACTACCCAATTAGAAATGAATGCATATTATGATTCACATGAACCGTTATGGTCATAATTACCGTGCACTAAAAACCCGATATAGCCTAGAGTCAAGGTTTAATAAAACTTTAATAGCTTTATCATATGACCTCATCTCAAGTTATTCTTGATAAAACATAACAAATACTAGAAACACTTTCTAGCACTGAAAAACTTTCTGACTATGTTATGTTTGTCCTGGCCAAGAACTTTATTCATCAAGAATAAACTTAGATAGCATAGGATCTATCCCAGTTCACTCTAGGCAATGAATCCCATCTTGGCTGAACACTCATCCCTATATTAAATTGACTAGAGCCAACACACGCCATATGCCCATGTGTGAATAACACAAGTATGTAAGCTGTAAAAAACTCTAACCACTTAAATGTGGATGACCATGTCACCTCAGGTCAAAGGACTATATGCGCCATTATGACATAAACTATGATCGTTGACTATAAGTGAATATCATTGCGATCACTAATCTAACGTCACTATTCGATCCACCTATCACATGAGTATCCACATGTCTATTCTGATATCTCATATCAACTAGCATGAGACTCACTACCTCCCACTATTAGTATCACATACTAATCAAGAAAAATAGATAGGGGTGATAGTCTAATTAATATTACCCAAATATTAATTAATTGACTATGAACAATTTTATAGCATATGTACTAAATAAATTTGTAGCTCATATTATCAACTTGTAATAATAAATTTATTTAACATAATGCTAAAGGATAAATACTCATATAACTAAACACTTTATTTAAATGAATATTATATTGACATAGGGATAATTTATAATGTCATTTATATATTACAAAATGGCACTAGGGCACATCTATACTAACAAAAGTACCATGCTTTCTAGGATCAACACCAAAAGATTTAAGATAATAAAGACATTTACCTCTTACCAATCTACCTCCCTCCCTAATTTGCTCGAAATGTTCCCAAACAATTGATCTGGTATAAGTCTGCTTCCTTTTTTTAGACTTAGTACCTTTAGCTTTAATCTGTTATGAAGAAGGAATAGACTGCTGTTGCTGAGCAATATTACCAAACTGCTCCTTTGAAGCATTATAGGCTTCCACCTCAATATTTGCAATCATTGGTTCACCAGTAGCAGTTGAACTGCCACTAGCTTCCACTGATTTGTCCATCTACACATCATTAATGAAACAGAGAAGACAACACAGTGTATCATAACCCAGATAACAAGACAATCAAATTAGACTTAGAATGTAGTTACAAATAATATAATCAACTTATAGCAGTATACATTTATTTTTTAAAAAAGTAATATACGATTAATATTAACTTAATTATTTAATAATAAATATTACCAAAATAAATAAACTATAAAATAATATTATTAATAAAATTATATAATAAATAAATATAAAATTAGTTAATAATAAAATTATATAATAAATAATAAATTTAAAATTAATTACATAATTTTATTAGTTAATAAGTAAATTATATATTATATATAATAAAAGGTTAATTAAAAAATAAAATTTAATTAAATCTTACAAAAAAATATAAATATTTGGATAATTTTATTAAATATTTTACAAAATTACCCGACTAATTTTTTTAAAAAATCTAACTTTTATGCACATAAAATCAAAAATCCCCTCAAAATACAAGAAATCAAAAATCTTTTCATTATCTCAAAAAAAAATCTTTTCATAAAATCAAACAGATCGGCTTCCACCATTAATAAAAGTCTAACATTTACACACAAAAAATCAAAAATCCCCTCAAAATACAAGACATCAAAAATCTTTTCATAAAATCAAATAGATTGGCTTCCACCATTAATAAAAATCGAACTTTTACACACATAAAATCAAAAATCCCCTCAAGTTACAAGAAATAAAAAATATTTTCACAAGATCAAACAAATCGGCTTCCACCATTAAAAAAAATTGTAAAACGTAATAGAAGTTATACCGATCATTTAAGTAGAATGAAATAAGGCCAAGCACAAGATCTTTGCTTCCACCTTTTAGATTTTTAAGGATTTGTTTAAATCATTGCTTCCACCTTAAAGATCTATGATTCAATACAATTAACGCAAATGCAAACAAAATAGAATTAACAAAATGTTAAAACAGACTTTCATGCAACAAGATATAACAATAATCAACATACTTAATGTTTAACACCGACTAAATTACCATAAAATGTAAGATCTTTAACTTTTGTCTCCCCTTTTCATGTTTTTAACATGAAAAACATGAAAAGTGAAAACTTTATTTAATAGCATAGCAGATCGTTCATCAATGGACAATAAGGACAGTTAACAGACTGATACCAGTGTAGTCTAGGCTTTTTTTCAAGAATCAAAGGATGAAAAGGGTAAGAGATTAAACGTTTGGGTTTACAAAAGGTATGTTTTATGGTAAGAACGAGAGAAGTTAAGAGAACACAGAGAGGATTAAAGGAAGTTGAGAGAACATAGAGAGAAGAGGAGAGGGGCGGCTGCGAGAGAGAATGAGAGTAGAGGTGTGTGAGAGAGACTAGGTTTAGAAAAGGAGAGAATGAGATGGTTATATAGTTAGGTTATTTAGGGTTAGGGTTTTGTAAATAAATGGCACCGTTTAATTTTATTATTATTATTATTATTATTATTATTATTATTATTATATTTAATTTGGATATTCGGGCGGGTCGGGGATAATTCCCACCCTCCCCACCCGAAAATCAAAATATGAATTTTTCTTAGCTCATGGGTTGAACCGATCCGCTTAAGTCGAGCCGGCACTGCAATTCGATGCGGGTTTAAGTCAAATCTCAGAAACGGGCGAGTCTTGCACGACCCTATTGTCACGATCCAAACTCGGGAGTCAAGACCGGCGCTAGAGAACAAGATTTCACATGAATCCGGAACCCGCAGCAAGCCTTAAACAAAAATAAAACATTCATCATATATATAAAAATATCTCAGAATTAAAACTTTTAATAATATAAAGAAAACTCCTTATCTTATTATAATAAAATATTTACACAAATATTCAAATGCATGATTTCAGTCTACAACAACATTACATACTACCACAAGATATATTACTACTATAGCGTCTAATAAAATACAAGAAAAGACGACAGTTCAAAATTTACATAAGTTAGCCGGGGAAGAAAGAGTCCGACAAAGATTACTACTAACAGAGGTCTGACGAGAAGAATCCTGAAAAAAATAATTGAGGGGGGTCAGACCTCACTGAGTGAATCATTATAATATATATGCATGGAACCTAATGCACGTTTACACAAGCATCAATAATAATATTCGTATATTTATATTTATATAAATATACATACAATCCACACAGACGTTTGAAAATATTTTTCAAGATTTATTTTGCTGAAGGATCAGAACAAAACTCTAAAAGTTCGCATCCTCAAATCACATAATTTTTACTTGCCATCAGGCTCACTTAAATACCAAAATATTTCTCTTTTCCAAATAATATACTAATAAAACTATCTCTAATAAAAAAAAATTATTTTCTCTAAAATACACATATATATTTACACACTTAAAAATATTTTTAAAAGTGTATTAAAATACACTAAGTCTATAATTTACTTAATTAAAAATAATATTCAACACCAAAATTTTAATTAAATTTCACAGATAATTAAATATCAAAATTAATAAAATATTTATTAACACTGCAAATCTCAAAATTTAATTTTATAATTTATAAAATTTCGGGTTATAACACCTATTTTCTATTTCAACTAGGAATTTTGGGAAAGAACAAATTACATTTTTCTCCCTTAGATTTGACTTAATTTATACTTACCTCTCTCTTGTTTTAAAATTGAATTTTTGCCTCCCTTAGTTTTTGTTTCGTTAACATTTAAAGATTTCCGTTAGAGTTATGTGATTTTTTCCATTAAGTGTCATATGAAAAGACTAAAATATCCTTTAAAATAATAAAAACTGTAATTAACTATAAAATACTAATGATAACTTAAATCAATAATAAATCTATCATTATTAACAATCAATTAATTGAATCAATTACAATAAATACAAAAAATAATATTAAATTAATAAAATAAAAATAATTTTAAATGTCCTTATCATCTTATGATATATTTCAAAAATGGAAATGAAAATGATTCATAATTATTTTAATATTTATATTAATTAAAAATAGTAGTTATAAATATTTTAGACTATTTAAAATATTAAAAAAGTTTCTTTTATAAATCAAGATAAAAATTTTCACCCACCTCAACTAATTTTTTTTAAAATTTGGAGAAATAATATGGTTTATTTTATTAACATAAGTAGAAAATAATATGTTTTTAATTCATGTTTTTTAAATTTTATATATTTGGGACACGCAAAATTTTAGTGTGGAAAACTTTAATGAATGCTAATTTAATCTAGTTTTTAGTTGTTTAGATTAGGGATTTTATCTTCCAAAAAAAATTAGGAATTTTATTGAAATTTTATTAGTATTAAATTAATATTTAATTAAAATTTAGTTAGAATTCTTATTTTTATCATATCTATATTCATATGTAGTTTTTATTGGTTGTAGGGGCATTTTGGTAATTCCAAAAGATTGAAAAAGTGTAAGAATTTCATAAGGAGTAGAATAGATATCGTTGCGGTGCTATGCATGATATGAGTGGTTTTGTTTCTCATTTATTTTGGGAAATAGCAAATTACATTTTCTTCACTTAGATGACTTAATTTATATTTACCTCACTCTTATTTTAAAATTAAATTTTTGCCTCTCTTAATTTTTATTCCGTTAATATTTAAAGACTTCCGTTAGAGTTATGTGATTTTTTTCAATAAATGTCATATAAAAAGACTAGAATGCCCTTCCAAATAATAAAAATTATAATTAAATATAAAATACTAATGATAACTTAAATCAATAATAAATCTATCATTACTAACAATCAAGTCTTTGAATTAATTACAATAAATAGAAAAAGTAATTTTTTTTTTGTTATGAATGTTTTAGTGGCAATATTTTAATATCTATTTTTAAGTGAGAAATGTATATATTTAATGTTGTTAAATATAAAAGATTAAAATATCTTACAAATATTATTAACGTTTTATAGTTAATTATAGTTGTTTATTATTTAAAAGAGCATTTTAGTCTTTTTATATGGTATCCAATGGAAAAATAAAATTCCAACCCTAATGGAAATTCTTAAATGTTAACAGAATAAAAGTTGAGATAGGTAAAAATTTAATTTTTAAATAAAAGAAGATAAATGAAAATTAGGTCAAATTTTTTTAGAGAGAAAAATTGTAATTTAGTCTTTAGGAAGAGAATTTTTTTTAAACGACAACAACAATAAAAAAAAATAAAGAATTGAAGAGCGTGGATTAAAAATTGAAGATTGGGAGCGCTTGACAAACACAAGGTTCTTATAACACTTCTTTCTATTTTATTACTATGAATTCCGTGTTTAGATTTTTCGTTGTAATAAATTTTACCATGAGCAACTAAATTAGTTTAGGATTTGAATTTGATGGAGTCGCTGGATAGAACTCATTGAAATTTTTAATTCTCTAGATAAAAAGAAAAAAGCGTAGTTAGTCTTTGTCTTGGTTGATGTGATGGGCAACTGTAACATGCAATATTGACATCATGAAGAGGTGAGATTGCATCATGCCAACGTGCTAACAAGTGCATGGTTTTGCCCAAACCAACTACCATTGATGTTAATGGAAAGTTTCTCTGCTGAAATTTCTTCAAAGAAGAAAGCTTGCATGTATAGGTACAACTCTTGGAACCCTGAAAGCTTACAATCTGATCATTGCTCAGAATTATCGAATTGGACTCAAATTGGCAACCTAATACATGTGAACTTAATTAAAACTTTGGAACATGTATTCAAGCTGACAAATCATAAGCTTCCCACCTCTATATGTGAAAGCTGCTTCCTAGCTTTTCTGACTATGTGGATTGTTTTTTTCCTCTACAAGTTGAAATTTTTTTAACGGTTGGAACTATGCTTGTACAAACAAGTTTTAGCATTTGAGATATTAAAACTATTGGAGGAATCTCTCACATAATAATTAAAAATTGGAAAATGGAAAATTTTGAATATTATGGTTTTAACTTTTAACAAAGTTTAGTTCTGTGGTTTGTTTTCTAACATTTAAGTACTGCATATTTTATATTTTACATTTTAATATTTTATTAATTATATTGTAATTATTATACGATACAATAGCAATATAACATTAAATTTTAATGATAGTATTATTTTATATATGATTTATTATTAATTTATTATTTTATATTTTTAGTAATATTATAATATTACTTTACAATTATTTTTTTATTTATAATAGAATTACAAGTACATCTAAATTTTATTTATTTTGAGTTCATTGTGGTTAGTTGAAGGTTAAATCACTTGATAAATAACTTTTACTCTGTATTAAACGTTCATATTTTTTCAATATTACATTAATATAGATTTTCAACAATATTATTTAATAAGGATTGAAATGTGTACAAGATATTTTAAGCATTAAAAAAATCATAGTTACAAGTCAAAATCACATGAATTAAAATTGTATTATTTCCTTCAAGATTTTTGTAAGCACCCAATTTTTTTTAAAAAAAAATTATAAAGTATATTTCTGAGATTTGTAATATTAATAAATATTTTATTAATATTGAGATCATTATTTAGTAAAATTAAATTTGAATTTTTGGTGTTGAATATTATTTTAATTATTATTTTATAAAAGTATTATTTTATATTTTATTGTGTATATTATTACGGTGGAGAAAATTAATTAGATATCTTATTTTTATATATGTATATTGTATAGTATTTTGGTGGGTAAAGTGGTATTTTTTCATTATTATTATTATTATTTTAAAAAAAAAGGGGCAGAATTTTTTTTTTTTCGGGACAAATTTTTTTCCTTTTCTTTCTTCTTCTTCTTCTTCTTTCTCCTTTCTTCTCTCGGCCAGACGATAGACCACCACCACCTACTGCTCCTCGTCGCCGCCACATCACACTACCACCTCGAGCTCGCCGTCTAGCCCAGCAGCTGCCCTTTTCTTCCTTTTTCCGGTTGCTTTTGGTTTTTGGCCGGAGCTTTTCTTGGCCGCCAGTGACGACTCCAACGTCGGTTGGCCTTGATTCCGGTGTCGTTGGAATCCTCGTCTCCTAAGCTTCTCGAATCTACCTCCGGTTTCTTCGATCTCCTTCCGGATCGACTTGAAACGAGGTAAATTCATTTTTGAGTTTTTGTTAATTTTTGATTTATTAAGTGAGTTTTAGGTTAAATGTTGATTATTAAAGTTGATGTAGAGATTGAATGCTATGTAAAAATAATTATTCTATATTTTTTGGATTTATTTTTAATTTTTGAAAATTTTTGGTTTGGGTTACTATTCCGAGCCCGAAAACTTTAATAATTTTAATAAATACTATATATTATTTGAAGTAATGTTTGTGAAGGAAATTTTATAAAATTAATTATAGATAATTTATTATAATATTTGGAAGTAATATGTGAAAAATATAAATTTTAGAGAAAATTGTATAATTTGAGTTTTAATTGATTTTTGGTAAATTTATAGTTAATTAACATGTATAATGATAATTTTGAGTATTAGAAGGTATAAATAAATTTTATTAG
>CATIWM010411516.1:0-19433 GCA_949671775.1 Mallotus repandus | reverse complement strand
AAAATAAAAAGAAAAAAGAGAAAAAATAATAAAGAAATAAGAAGAATACGAATGAAGGTAGAAACGAAAAAAATTAAAAATAATTAGATATTTTTAAAAATAAAATGAATATTCGTATAATTAATAAAAAATAAAAATATTTTACCTAAAATTAAAGTCAAAAAGTAATATATTTATGTACATTTCTCAAAATTAAATATATGTCGCATTAATCTGAATTTTAAATGAATGTAATAATTATGAATCACAGTATGAGTTCAAAGATACAGCAAGACAGAATAAATGAAAAGAAGGAAAATATACATTATAAATTTCTTGAAACAAGAAGATATAGATATATGACCAGCACATGGGTAGGGTTTGGCTTGGTAGCTAGTTGGCAAAGTTTATGTAAGTGGGAATTACGGGATAGCATTTGTTTATGCCCCCCCCCACTTCTTCTTTGTACTTGTCAAAATCCATATCCCATTGTTCCTGCTGCTAGTTTTTATCTTATATCTTAATTGCTACACATCCCTTTATTATTTATTTAGCGTTAATAAAATTGTATCAGGCTGTTTCCTATAAGTAGTTTAAATAACAAAAAATATGAACATTTAGTTTGAATAAAGTAGAGTTCGAGCTCTTCATTCCTCCCCTCTCCTCATTATAGTATTGAGAATTAACCATTTGTATTAACTTAAAAAAAAATTGTATCAAACTTGGCTTAACTTTGCATAATTATTAGCAGACATGGCAACTAATAAAAAAATAATTTTATACCACTCACTAAAAATTAATCAATTTTGAATTTTTCTCAAAATAGCTATTGAATTTTAATTCCTAATTTTATTTGATGCTTGTAGACTGAAGTCACTTGTGTTATCATGCGAATATTTCTCTTTAAAAGTGAAGTTGTGTACTTTTGGAGCTTTAGAGGATTTTTTTTTCTTTTTTCTCTAACAGACTGTTTATTTAGGCTAAGCTCAGTGATAGAAATGGAAACCATTTCCATTCTTAATGTTTGTTTTGATATTAAGCCTATCTAAAATGAGAATTTATCATCTCAAAAATGGGATAACCCATTCCCCCTCACCTCGTGGTCTTATAGTCAAACCAATCATGGCTAACATATATTATCTAAAATCTATAAAAAAACATATAAATTAACAAAAATAATTAATAAAATGTTTGAACTTAGATATTTTTATTAAAAATAAATAATTTTTATAATAATTTTTTTAAAATTATAATAATATTTTAGTAAATAAATAACTAATTTAAAAATATTTTTATAGTAGGTAATTATAATATTAATGTTAGTATATAAAAATAATTATAATTTTAAGTGATAATAATGTTGGCTCTCATTCTCGTTCTATAGTAAACCAAATATTTTCTTTAAATTTTTATTTTATTATTTGTTCCTTTCTATTCCAATTTCGATTTTAATTCTAATTCTATAGTATTAACCAAACGAATCTTAATTATAAATTTCTAGATTTTTAAATTAAATATTTATATATGGTGAAGATTGATATTGTGGATTTAATGAGAAACTTTTTTTGTTACTGTATATGCTATGAAACGACAGACTTGTATTTATATATACGATATATTATGAAATTTAATTGGACTATGTAATAAATTGAATGATACTTCCTCTGTTAAAATTTAATTGATGTTTAAGACTTGTGCATTTAGATTAAGGAATGTAATTAATATATGTATAAAATACTATACTACTTTTATAATAATTCTTTCAACCAATTATTAGCTTTATATATTGCCACAAAGAGTATATCTATTCAATTAATTCTTCTATTTAAATAAGAGTAGAGTAGGAAAAAAAGTAGTTAAAATGTATTGAAAACGTTAAATAAATTGAAACAAAAATTCTATTCTAAAACGTTAGTTAATTTAGAACATAAAAAATATTATTTAGCTTCTTATTTTTCGGTAAGTAAAAATTTTAATTATAGAGCAAGAAATTAAAATAACATATATTCATGCTCTTATAAGTTTTGAAATACTTTTTTTTAGGGATTTTATAATGATTCTCACCTTTAATTGATTTGAAAGACCAAACCAATAATATTAAGTCATCGATCTAAGATTCAGTCATGTACTATTATATTTTAGTTTTTATTACTTTAATTAATACTAATTTTTATTAGTTTGATTTTTCAACTCGTTAAAGGTAAGGACAATTATATAATGTCTTGTGTCACAACAATTTTTTTTTTAATTTTTGGCATATTTAAAAGTGTCAGTAAAACTAAATTGATAGGCTCATACAAATCTATTTTAATTGGAGGATAAGTTTAATTTTAGAAATTATTTTGAAAAAAAGTGCAAAATTAGGTAGCTTTAAGTAATATTTATTACCAATACACAGTATATATGAAATAGAAGCATAATTATAAAAACTTATAAATAAACGTGAATAAAAAGTTTCTTTAAACTCGTTATAGAAAAGAAATTATTAAAGATATACTTTAATATTATTATTATTATTTAATTAAATAATTAATTTGAAAATAAAAGTGATATATTAATATAATAATTTAATATTATAAATTTAATATAATTATAATTTAAAAAAATTTTGATAAGTCATTTATTTAAATAATTTTATGATATTTCTTCAATATTTTTTATCATTATTTATTTCAACTCTAAAATTAATTTTATATAAAAAAATATTATGACCATAATTAATTATAAGATAATAAAAAATTATTAGTTATTTTTTTAATAAAAGATTAAAAAATAATAATAAATAATAATTATATTACTTTTCTTATATAATAGAAAAACTATTCTCAAACAAATTATGTGCTATATTTTTTAAAGTATAATAAAATTACAGATGCAAGACAAATAAAAATTTATATTAATTTAATTTTAATTCCTTACTTAATAAAATTTAATTTAATAAGTTTTTAAAAATAATACGAGGATTCTTTTAACTTATATGACAATCTAATTTTTCAATCTTGATAGAGTCATATTATAATAACATAGTAATTTATTACAATTTTAAATAAATCTTCTATTTGAACAATTATATAGTAATCTTTCAATATTTTTATCTAAATAATAATCTAATTTTAGAAACTTGATAAACTTGTAATATACTAATTTATTATGTTCTTTTTAAATATTCTATTCAAATAATTATACAATAATCTTTTAACATTTTTTATATTATTATTTTTCATAATTAATTATTTATAAAATTTATAAATTTTGATTTCAATTGTTTGCTCATTAAATTTAATTTTCGAGAATTATAAAATTCTTTCATCTAATTTGATTTATATTAGATAAAATACCTAAATAAAATAGAAAAATATATATTTATAATAAAATTACAACTAAAATTTTAATTAATTTAATTTTTCTAGAGATAAAATAAAAGTTAAATAAGAAATATAGTTTCAATTAAATTAGAATTATATTTTAATTAATTTAATTTTTATTAGAGATAAAATAGGTAAAATAGGAAATAAACTTTCAATTAAATAAAAATTATTTTATTAATAAATGACTAATAACTGATCTTCTATAATAATGAGTGAATTTTTTTTTTTTTTTTTTTTTTGTAAATGTGCATGTCCCCTCCTTGTACAATTATATGTACTACTAGTAAACAATCACGTGTTTTACACATGAACGAAAAATTTATTTGACTCGTAATATACAGTAAATAAACAATTAAACATATTATGATTATTATTACTATTAAATAAAATTTTTTAAAATATTAACAATATTATTTATTTATATAACAATTTAATATAATTATAATTTATTACAATTTTTATAAATCTTTTATTTAAATAATTATATTATATTACTTTAATATTTTTTTTAACTAATTTTTCTCAACTCCAGAATTGATTTCATATAAAAAAAATATTATGGTCAAAATTAATTATAAGATAATAAAAAATTATTAGTTATTTGTCAATAAAAATTTAAAAATAATAAAAGTTATATTTTTTTTATATAACAATTTAAATATTGTAACCCCATTAAACTTATAATTTATTACAATTCAGTAAATTTTTTATTTGAACTATGACACTTTATTTTTTTAATATTTTTAATATTAATACTTTTATTTACACAAAATTAATTTAATGTAATTTTTTAAGTTAAACTAATAATTAAATGATAAATATTAATTAATTTAATTTTAACTCTTTTTTGTTAAATTTTATAAAAACATCAAAATGTATGTTTTTAACAAAATTATCACTAAAATTTTAATTAATTTAATTTTGTTAAAATAAAAATAAAAATAGAATATATTAATTAATTTCATTTTTATTAGAGATAAAATAGAAATTAACCTAATTAGAATAGGATATATACTTTCAATTAAATTAAAATTATATTTTAATTAATTTAATTTTATTAGAGATAAAATAGAAGTTAACCTAATTAAAATAGAAAACATACTTTCAATTAAATTAGAATTATTTTTTAGTTAATTTAATTTTATTAGAGATAAAATAGAAGTTAACCTAATTCAAATATGAAATAAACTTTCTATCAAATTTAAATTATATACCAAATTAAAATTATATTTTAATTAATTTAATTTTAATTTTATCAGTAAATGATAAAATTATCTAATTTTTATAAAATAATGAGAAGACAATTTCATAATTTTGTCTATCCCCCTTATACATTTATATATATTATAGATTATAGATTATATATATATATATATATGATCGATATTTTTTACTAGTGTTCACATTGACTAATTTAATAATTTTTTTTAGGGGTCTTCACCCACTATAAAAATAAAATTTAGGATTCAAAAAAATTAAAATTTAATAAAAATAATGTGTTTATATATATATATATATATATATATATAGGACAATTAAAAAATATTCATTATCCACGTAAAATTTAGTTAAAAAAATGGGTTCATCATTATGAAGGTTAAAAAGAATGCAGATGTTAATTAAATTTCTACAGTACACAAATAATGTTTCTATTAATCAAACAAAATATAAATCAAATTAGACGTACTGCTAACATGTGCTAACATCTGCGTTTGGTCTCGATCGTTGCCTCTCTTCTGCTGTTGATAGCTAGGCCGCAAGCTTATTAACTGATCTTCTTCCTTAAATCAATCCTCCCGTTCTGGATGCCTTGAAACGGTTCTTTATTCAACACAAAGTAATTGAACAAGTGATCGATACAGGTGAGTTGTTATGCGAAAGGCTTTCCATCTATAACACAAAAAAGGGTTGCATGTGGTGAAGAAACACAAAATAATAATAATAATGGGGATGCAGAAGGACCGATGAGGGTGATGATGACGGAATAAGTTTCAGGACGTGAGAAGTTAAATGGAAGGAATATATATAAAAGTGCATCGAGAGAATTAAGGTTGTCACTTGTCAGGCATTCTTTGAACTTGAGGAGTCAGCTAGATATCTTCTCCTTTGAGCTTTGAACAGATAAGTACATGCATCTGAGAATGTCACTCTCAGACTACTGAACCATGGTCAAAAAGGAGTGCGCCCCGTTCCCTCCCCCATTAGAGGCACTCGTATTCTGCCTCTGAAACTCTATCTTGTATGCCATCTTCCTTTCTTCTTCTTGTAGTCCATCATCATCTTCATATTCGTCTTCAAGATTGTCTTCTTCGATTATATCAGCTTCATCATCCTCATGATCTACGTTACTGTCATCATCTTCCTCCATTTTCTCATAGTCATGCACCATTAGTTGTTGTTCTTGTTGCTTTTGCATCCCTTGCAGTTTCATAAGCTCCTTCACGATGTCTTCTGGCTTCAATTTAAAAAGCAAGAGTCAGTGCGCATCAAATACGTGAATTTAGCACTAGAATGATGATGTATATGTACTCTGATCTTATATATATATATATATATATATATATATATAGTCACGGAAAAAAAAAAGATAAAAAGGTTACCTTCTTTCCTGATCCTTCATTTCCTTCTCCAAAGATATTCCCAGGTAAACCAGCATTAACATCAGCCCCACTACTACTTCCACTTTTGGTTTGTGGTTGAGAGGGTTGTGCCAGTGTTGTTGCTGAGACCTCACTCCTATCATCTGGTTTTGTGCTCTCCTGCTGCTGCTCTGGCCTATTGATCGTCATCATCTGACTACTACTACTAGTGCTACCACCTCTACCAGTGGTGCCAAGTATCTTTTTCCTATAAAGAGCATCTAGTTCGTGAAAATAGGGGCAGGTCTTGGCATCTTCAGGACGTTTCTTATTACTTTCCTTCACCTTCTTGAAGTACTTGTTGATGTTTTCCCATTTTTCCTTGCATCTCTTGGCACTCCTCTTGTAGCCCATTCGGTGCATCCCCGCCGAAATTTCTTCCCAAAGTGGACCCTTGGGCCCCACCTCCAGGTATCTGGGTTCAAGCCCACTCCTCAACTTTATAAGTGCTAGTACTTCTGCTTTCGGCCATCTAGAAGAGCTTGGTTCAAGGCTCCCGCTACTCCCGATTTCCAGTGGTGATACCTCTGTTGGGACAGCAATTGCAGCTTCTGGGGAAATGGATGATTGATGATGATGATGATGCTGAACTTGCTGCTGCCTATCTTGCTGTTGGGGCGGTGCCGGTGCTGACTGTTGTGGTTGGTGGGGTGGTGGTGGCGGCGGTTGGATTGAGATAGTTGTGACTATGGGTGCCAATGGCACAGGTTGCTGTGGTGGGACTGCTGGAATAGATATAGGTGAAGGCAATTGGATGGTTTGACCAGTAATCTTTTGTAGAAAGGAAACTATGGCGGCATCTCTAGAAGCAGAAATGGCCCTCTCCTGAGCCATAAGCTCATGCTCGCGACTCAATCTCGCCATTTCTTGCCTTCTCCAGGATTCTTCTCTTACCATCCGGTCATGTTCTCTTTTCTCTATGGCGGCCAAGAAGCGCTGCTGCATTGCCTCTTGCTTTTGCAAAACCTGTTTCATCAGGCCCTCAAAAAACTCCATCATGCGGTGGGTGCCTGAATTGCGTTTACGTTTGCGACTAGTACCGGCAGTAGCGCTAGATGGCTCATCACCGTCTTGAGAGGTGAGAGGAGAAGAAGAAGAAGAACCATTTGAAGTTGAGGAGAAGCTGATTCCTGCAGGCGGAGGGGGTGCAGCAGGATAGATGAGGGTTGAAGGTGGATTAATTCTAACGGATGAGCCAGGCATGGGGATCCCGACGGAAACAGGAGAAACGTCTAAGCTGGTGGATGTGGGTGTTGGGTGAGAGGCTGAGACAAGAGTGATAGTTGGAGCAGTTGACGTGGTAGCGCTAGCGAGAGCCTCTAGCTGCGTGAAAAATCTATAAGTTTTCCCATCTTGACGTCCGCCTCGCCCTTCCTTGGTTCGTTTGTAGTACTTGTGCACATTCTCAAACTTTTCCTTGCATTTCTTGGCGCTTCTCTTGTATCCCAGCTCTGCTAGCTTTCTGCGTTAATTTTTCAATTTTTTTTAAATTTATAGCAACATTAATTATCAAGTGAAGTGCTATATATATATATATATATATAATTATCAAGTGAAGTGCTATATATATATAATCAATAATCTTTCTTTTGCTATATAGTTTAGCTCTAGATTTTTTATTTTTAGTTTTCAATATATTAGTGTTGAAACCATACTTAAGATTATAAAATTTTAAATTGACCAACAAGCGAAATTATAATAAAAAAAATAGGAATATTTGTCAAAAAAAAGAAAAAACTAAAAATAAGGAAAGAATGAAGGATTTCACAGCTTTAGGCCCACACTTCTCTCCGGATACATTACCCAATCTTTTTTTTTATTGTAAATATATTTGGCGAAAGAAAAAGAAGAAGAAGAGAAATGGTTGGTTAGTGAGAGCAGAACTTGAATTCTATTGGCTAGAATTCATGCAGCTAAGTAATGGGATGGATGAGGATTAATTGTCAATAACAATAATTTCCCTTCTTTTTCTTGCTTTTTTAATTTCTTCTTAATACATACATGGTATATGATATAATACTATAGAAAGAAGAGTAAACTAATTAAGAATAACGAAAGATGCATGGAATGGCAGATTGATCTGATCAATTAATCATGTAGCTACATGAGATGGGCTGAGATGAGAGAAGGAGGATGAATATTTATTAATTAAAAAAAATTAATGACCTGGAGACATTTTCCCAGAGGGGAGCCTTGACGGTGGCATCGCGAAAGGCAGCATCCATCTCAGACCTAATCTGAAGAAGAGCAAGTGTTTCTTGACGAGGCCACCTATTCCCGCTCCCACTTCCACCTCGCTGATGATACTGATCTGCCAATTCATCCTCATCTGCTGCTAGCCTCATCAACTCATCCTGCACGCTCACACTGCTACTTGCGGGAGGTCGGCTGCTAATGGGCGAGGCCTCTTCTACCAGCTGCTGCTGCTGTTGAGACTGGGATTGAGTGGGATCCCCTTGCTGCATCTTTTGGTTTGATAAAAATCAGCATCCAGCAGTTTTGAAGCGTTCGATCTATATTTATATATATGCTTGCTTGCTACGAGAAATGATATGTGATGAGGCGAGCTTAAATGGTTTCTCGATCTCCTAATTATCACTTATGGATATATGATATTTGAGAAAATTTATTGGTTGAGAGATGTATGACGTTAAAGGAAAAAGAGAGCAGACAACTGGAAAAAAAATAATAAATAAATGAAGGAAAAAGAAAAGAAAAGAATTAAAGAGGGAACTCTTTCTCCTTCTTCTTCAAGTTAGTGGTATATATTGAGATATGATTCGAAAGCCTTGGGAAGAAATATACATAAAACTTTGAATTGAATGATAACAAACAAGAATAAGAGAAGAGAGGATAGCGCGCAGTAAAGGAAGATCTAGCAGAGGAGCATCAGCATCAGCTGCAGCTGCACTGCACTGCAAAAGTATGAGAGACAGAGAGAGACAGGGACAGAGAAATGGATGGAGATGGCGAATTATGAGGAGGAGGAGGATGATGATGATGATTATTGTTATTATTATTATTATGAGAGAGAATGTAAAATGATTAAACAAACAAGATGCTTTGTTGTCAGCGGCTCTCACTTTGCAGCTAATAATTGCTTTTTTTTTTTGGTTAAAAAAAACATACTTATCTTATAAATTTGTATATATTAAATTAATTTATTTTATTTTGAACTGTCGTATTTCTAATTTTATCTTATTAAGGCAAAGTGAATGATATAGGCTCCTCACAACAACTCATCCACAAGGGCACATCCATCACCTCATCTCACGCTCATCATTTTAATACTATACCATATTTACATATTTATATTAGCCTCTGTGAAATGTCATTAAAATGTCAATCAATAGTATATGATTATTATTATTTAATTCTGATGTTTTAACATTAGTTTTTGTTAATTTTTGAATTTTAGTCCATATATACTAATAATAATAATAAAAAATTCGAAGTCCCGTTTATTTTGTTGTAGTTCCGTCCGTTGCAGTGGCAGTCCCCACATCTAAGTCTTTTTTTATTTTATTTTTTTGCTCTAAAAAAACAGAGAATGAGAAGTTATATTTTTGGGGAAGGTAGGCCGTAGGAGGAGGACGCTCCCAATTCCATTTAAAAAGAAAGAAATATAAAAATGCAAGGGATGGCTTTAGTTAAAGAAAAAAAGAAGAGTTGGGGGGAGGGTCCCATCTGACAGTCTAAGTTAATAAGTTTCATGTGATTGGGTTCTCCAATAAACATCATCCATCCTTCTTTCCTTCCTAGGCTAGCTACTCTGCCGCTCTGCCCACCATCATATTTTTTTTTGAAGTGAAGCAGCAATTGATTCTACTTCATAGTTGATAGTAGCATAATTCATACATTCCACAACATATAACATATAACATCAAATATTTATATAAATGTTACTTTTAGGTATATCCATCTATATGTGTAACTGATAAATTAGATATAAATGATTATCTCTGGATATTAATTGAGGAGGAGTGAAATGTGAAAGTAAAAAAGATTAGAATATATATATATATATATATATATATATATAAAGGAAAGGAAGTGGAGATGAGGATTGGAGGGACAGGAACAGATTGGAACAGCTGTTAAAAAAAAAGGGCCCATATTAATAATAATATTAAGATTAATATTTAATATTAATTTGTGAGGTGTTAGAACGTGCGTGGCGTTTCTCCCGGTTTCGTGAAACCATCCCAACTGCCACCTACACACTCCTCTCCTCTCCGCATTAAAATAATAATAATAATAATAAATCATGCCATATATAATAATAATATTTGGCTAAAAAAAAACATATATAATAATAATAATGTTTATTATGTTGTTTGGTCATACAAGGATGGATCGGTGCACTGCACATGCATTGCATGCTTCTTTCTTACCTAATTTTTCTTTTAATTAGGGACAATTACATTTACAACTCACCTACAGTCCAAAGTCCCCATATACATTTGCCTTTCATCCTCCTAAATGCCTCTTACATTTTGTATTTTTTTAATTGATTTATTTTATTCACATTTTTTTAATTTATTAACTCATTAATTTATATAATTAGACATCCAATTTATCAAAAAGATAATTTACCTCTTTTTTTATAAATAGTAAGCTAAATTCCTCCCTCTTCACCTCAGTGACCCCATGAAGTATTCTCAAAAACAGCACAATTATTTGATATAAATAATAATTATAATAATTTCACACGCATGAAAAGTTGCTTCTAATTAAGATTTCGCAATCAACTCTGCCTACAATTCATTTATTAAAAAAAAAAAAAAAACAAAGGACACCAAATACTAAAATACGATTGATAACATTATACAAACTTAAAAGTTACCTACTAGCATTAGTATCAGTTTACATTATACAATGATTGGCTTACTACTAGCATCAGTATCAGTTGGGAACTGCGTTTTAATAAACATCCCATGTTAATTGTCCTGATCCTTGACCTTGTCGGTCGTCTCTAAGCATTCCTCTGAATACTGAATTATTCCAATCCTCCCTCAGCTTCAACATTTTGAACCTCTCTGTAAAACATACATACAAACAGCCAGGCAACCTCATTTGCCGAATTCAATACTCTCCACCAACCAACAAGTTCACAATTATATGAACCCAGCATCATTCAATATCTAATTCTTGAGACTCACATATGCCATTGATAATACAGATCAAACAGACAGATGGTAAAGCTTCTAGTGTCCCAACGTTGAAAGTGAAAATACAAAGAAAGCTAGAAGGCTAAACATTTTAGGAAACCAACAGAAATCAAATCAGAAGGAAAACAAGCATGCATAAACATTGTCAACCAATCAATTCTTAAATGACTTCCCATCCATCAAATAGCATCTTAGCTTTCTAAAATTAAAATCTGCTTACCCCCTTGGTTCTATTCTACTCACTCGCAAAGAGTGTACGTACAAACAGGGATTGCTCTCAACTATGCCCAACTTCAAATTCCACTAATCACCCAACATCAAACTCTTTAAGTTTAAAGTTTCAGAACTATAGCACCAGTGAAGTCATCTTGGCGAAAATGCTTCTTTTTTTGCGCGCAATACATTTCACTGATCCCATCTGCATGGATCTTTGAGGAACATCCTTTAATCATGCAACTGATAGACATCCTCACCAGAATGCTCATAATTGCATAATCACAGGACATGCCAACCGACCTCACCAAATACAAAATGCCTGTCAAGAACACGATGCTTCTAAATTAAAGGCCATAAGAAATTGTTTTCGCATTTTTTGCTAGTGATGAATGAACACAAACATACAAAGAGTCACCAATCATTAAAAAAAAGTTTCAAAGGAAAAAAAATTTAGACAGGGAAACATGAAAGAAGAGTAGGAAAAACTAGAAATCCAAAAAAGAAAAACTGGAGGCTTTCTTTTGAACAATATTTCTTTTTGGGACCTGGGTGGAATGGTGAAAAAAACGAACACGAGGGCTCTTCAGAAAAGCACTAGTTATCACCTATAGAACCAAACAGCACAAAGCACAGTTGCAGAAAACCAACTGAATAGCCAAGCACATACCCCTCTTAGCAAACCAATCTCACCTAAACAAACCAAATTCAAGTATGAGGTATAAAAAAAACAAAAAACCATCAATAAAGCTCACAGCATAAAATATCTAAACAACGTAAAATTATTGTAAAAAATTTACATCAAGACCATTCTTGGATGAGGAAAGGCTTCTCAAAGTTTAATCTCATGAAATGGAGATAACTAGAGAAAAGGCTTGTATGAGCAGTAAGATTGTCGAAATTGTCTCAGTCCAAAAAAAAATGTAAAGTTGCAAACAGCAAACATGAATAGACATCATGAAGAGTTGCAAACAGTTTAAATTGATAGACATCACGAAGAGGGGGAAAAAAGGGTGTAATTCAACACATAATTTCTTGGCAAAATACGGAACTTGCTATAGAACTAGAAACAATTGAATCAATGTCATAATGGAACACTTGCAGACAAAAAAATTATAGATAATAAAGCGAGTAGCCTTAAGTCACAGTAGCATTACAGTAGTGAAATCCCAACATAAAGCTAATAGAAGAATATTATAAAAAAAAATAAACTTAATTGACTGACATAAATAAAATAAGCAAAACTATCAAAATGAGCAATAAACATATCTTTTCTTGTTTCATTTTATTTTTGTTTTTGATTTCCTATCTTTAATTTTGACTAACTGATTTCCCATTACAATGGTGGATTAAAATAAGACTGAATGGTGCTACAGGTGCTCGTATACTTGATGGTAGCCTAAAAGCTTAGGAATTCATAGGATTGTTGTACTCACCATGAATCAATATATTCTTAAACTAACCGTATCTTACAACACCAAGGTCGGGATGCAAATCCAACATCTCCATAGAATGTGATCAGGCATCAGAGTTGGTGTTAGCACCCTTATGGGAGGAAAGCAACAGCAATAGATGGCGCATTCTAGCAATGTTTTTTGCTGTACTGGGAGGCATGAGCATGCTATGAGAAGGAGAAGCAAGGTGGGACGGACTTAACAAAAAGCAACATGCTGGAATCAAGAATTTGGGGGTGGTGCTTGTTGGCCAATTGGCAAAACTGGCCATGTAATAATGCAGATTGAATTGGCCAAGTCGTAGGCCAATTTGGGCCATGCTTTGTGAGCAACTTTTAGGGCCAGACTTCGGCAGGCAGCATCGGCAGGAGCTTACCAAACTCATGGGCTTTAATTGCTAGCAGTTCAGACAAAGGGTGGCAGCTACGAATCGCAAAGCAGTTTTCTCGTCTGTCTGTTCCAAGCATTTTTCTATAGCCCTCTACTACTTTAGACAGTTACCAGGGCAGTTATTAAGCTTGCACATGTCAGTGTAGCCTAGCGCTAGCACACCCTTAAGGAGTTGAAACAGAATTTATTCTTGATTATTGTTGTGCTTGTAAGCCTGTGCTAGGCAAGCTAGGATCTCCTGTACTTCGCGGATAAGTAATAAAGGTTGGGAGCTTTCTCCTATAATTTGCTGTTGTACGCCCTCTGCTTTTCTTGAGCAATTTACTTCATGTTTGTGTTCTGCATTTGAGTTGTTCATTGAGACTAAAATCTTGAGTGCTTTCTTAGTGCTATCATTGATAGACAGTCAAATATGCACTCTGAGATGTTAAGGCAGCAGTGATCAAAAGGGATGTAATGCAACTCAACTAAGTTCTCCAGTGGTAAATTTAAACAAATTACAAAACCACTAGATGATGCCAACAATTGGTTGGATGACTTAAGGTACATGCTTAGTTGGTCAACTCATTATCATAATTAATTTCTAAACAAAATAGATTGGCAGATCAACCTCTAATCAAGTTCAAAACAATTGTCTTCAATTAGTACCTAATTTCTTTAAATGCTATTTCCCACTCAATTATTGCATTATAAAATCTATGTATCAAGGGCTAATCCCTTAGTTTTTGTGGCAAGAGCATGTGAATGAAATTTGAAGGAAAAAAGAACAGAATAAAAAAAAAATATTTCATATTATTTAATTTTTTCTCCTAATTTAAACAATTGGGAACTTTTTCCTAACCACAAAGATACAATGTTATTAATATCATTTGAGTATATTGATGTTTACAAGTTTCAGTGCCTACAGAGAATTCTCAAGATCTTTGTGTTAAATTTTTAATAGATTCTTAAAGTCTTCATCTTCCTTGATTTTCATTTTGTGAAAGATTAAATTAGAACATAAATCTATTAAAAATATTTTCTCCCGTAGAACACTAGTGTATGATTTCTTTCTGCATCTTTTCCTTTCCTACTTATTTGCATGCTTATTCTTATTTTTCACACTCCTTCCTATAAATCGTTTCTTTGTTGACATGTATGCCCTTTTGAATTTCAGAACTCCAATTGTAAACACTCAGAGGTAAGAAAAAATAATTTTAGCATTTCACAAAGTAAACTAACTACAACATTCTTGCACTTCTTTAGCAATTTCCAAAATTAAGTAGCAGTTTATAATTATTTACCTTCTGAGGAAAAATGGAAAGCAAAGAATGTAAGCCACAAGGTGAAAGGTTTGAAAGCTCATCTTAAACTCAATTGGGTACATGAAAGGACTCTCATATGTGCAATCTGTCAGCATGGTTCCCAAAATTCTGGATGTCAGTCAATAAACAGCTACGAATCAATGATGGATAACACAAAGCCATAGATAGCGAAGGCCTTTCTTCAAGAATAATAGCAAGTAAAATGAGAGACACCTGCCACCCGCACTAAATAGAATCCATGAAAGAACCAGAAGATTCTTTCCTGCACTGCCCAACTGAAATTGTAAGCAATGCATCACTTGTTCGATTCAGTTTGCAACATAGCCGACGTGGCACCTGTTCAACTCATAAAACAAAATAATAAATTTAAGGAAGATAAGGAAATAGATGATAGCATTATATAGCATTGGAGATATATATATATGAAAGCAACTCACCAAATGCCATTTTTTTGTCACAGAATTCCCAAACACCTGAATATTCTCTACATAAGGCAGAGGAGGTGACCGGGGGAAACAGAAAACTTTTCTTTTAAAATCATCTTTCATTTTGGCTCGTGCATATGAACCAAATGTAGTGTTACCTTGCCTTGACATATCTTTCAAGAAAAAGAGGATGGGTCTTTTACAAACAGATCTAAGAGGTTCTCTAGTATCCAAATCAAATTCATGGCGATCACGGATTTTATTCCAAGCAGAATAAGTATTTTCTGAGCGCTCGAGTACACGGGGGAGCACAATGTTTGGAAAGACTTGAATGACATAGCCAAGTGAGATAGAGAAAGAAAGGTGATGTGCATGGTCATAGCAGATTGACCTCTGCAAAAAGCTCACGGGGTCAGCAGTCATAGCTCTAGCGAAAAGTTTCAAACTATCCAAAGAGCTCAGGCCAGGGTAGAACGGATCAACTGCTTCAACGTGATGAATTGATACAAAGGGTGCAATGGGGTGCGAGGATAGAAGGCCATGCGCATCACCTCTAATATCCCACTGCCAGAAGAAACCAACCGGCAATTAAAATAAATATACATATGTAATTGGCCAGGGAGTAACCCTCTCTAAAATTTCTCATTTTTATATTTTTACTCTAAAAAAAAAGATACTGTATATGAGCTTAGCAGTGCATAAACAAAAATAAATTCAATGCATAATCGCAGAGACATATGGAAAATTCTCAAGAAGGAAATGAAAGCTGCTTTGCTTTTAGCTTTTTATTTTGGGAAAAAAAAATTTAACAAAAAAAGGTATAAGCAGACCTGATGGAAACCTTGTTCTCTGGACAAGGGAACACCAAGCTCAGTAATGCAGGCATGGAGACGATCATCACTTCCATAGAGTTTATGATATCTCTCAAGACAGTCATCTAAAATGTTGGAAAGAGCTTCTGCTAGTGGATAACTGATGGCAATTCCACCACCTCCGTAGGCCATGGAGTGGCTGAAATAGGCGTTGGCAGAGTGGCTCTCAGAAGGTGCACCTATGTACACCATCTCGGAGGAGTCATACTTGCTAAGAACAGAAACCAGATTGTCCGCATTAAAAATGGTGTCGTCGTCCCCAAGAACGAACCACCGGACATCGGGCAATCCAAGGCGAAAACTCTCCAAGAGAACGCGGGAGATGCGGAGCCCCGAAGGATGACCTGTGGGATTGGTGTAGCGGAAGCGAGAAGTGTCATCGGAGACCATGATTTGGGGCAAGGAATCGTCCCAATCCTCTTTAGCCACCTCTTCTTCAAGCCACACGTGGCCCCTCATGTCGTTGGGTCGCCACCATAGCCTCACGAATTCCTTGCGCCGTTTCCAAAGCTGAGAGGATCCGGCTATGCCAAAGACGATGTGTTTCAACGTCAGTTCAGTAGTTCCATCATGACTGTCCTCCGAGAGGCTGCGATTACGGAGCAATTGGGCTGAGAAAGGAGGAGGGGACGGTGGCAGCACAGATAAAAGGTGAGCGGGCCTGGGGCCCTTCTTCGATAAAACTGCGGCTGAGTTCCTAAAGCGGTGCCAACAACGGGTGGTGGTGCCGGAGAATACGAGAGATAGCCATGCGGTGGTGGAAATGAGAAGGGCGCCGAGGACAAGGGCAGCGGAGGCGGTGCGACTATGACGCCATCTACGGCTACGGGTTCGAGAAACTGAGAGGGGCGATCGGCATGAACTCCTGGGCTTGTCAGCAGGGAGGGAAGGGAAGTAACAATCGATAATGGCCATCACCCCAAAGAAGCTCGATCATTTCTTCCTTCCCACAGAGCAGAGGGTGGAAATTTGTTTTCTTTATAATAAGAAAAGGAAAAGAAAAACCATCAAAATGCAAACAAAAACAAAAACAAAATTCCCTTTTCTTATTATACTATAGATAATAATCTTAACGATGAATAAGACAATCCAGGCAGGCAGGCAGGCAGGCGCAGTGCTTTGCAAAAGCGCATTGTTATTGTTATTAACAATCACTTGGCTTGTAATTGGATTAAACTAATAACACTTCTGGGCTCTGCCTCTGCTGCAGCCTGCATCTCCTCTCTGCGAGCTCTCTTTTTCTTCGGCTTTTTGAAAAAATTTTCCACCTCTTTTATGTTTTTAAAAAAATCAATCACAATATCCCAACTCTCCGAGATACTCGTTGCAATTTTGTGGGGTTTCTTATTTTATTACAACTGCCTCCCCAAGCTTTTCATATGGATATTACACCCTTGCATATCATATTTTTATTTCTAAAAATATATATTTTTCATTTTTTTTGACAAAACATATACTTTGGTGCTTTCTATTCTATGTTTACTTTATGATATTTTATATTGATAGATAGATTTAGCTTTGAACTATTTCAAATGTTTTCTCTTAGTTATTATATTTTAACTTACATATGGAAGAAATATAATGTTGGATTTAATAGGTGAAGAATTATTACAATAGTTGTTTAGCATGAAATACAATATTTTTAAGGATTTATTTGGTACAAATGAATTTTATAAAATTTAATTTATAAAATTTAATTGTACTAAAATAAATTATAAGATTTGATTGTACTCACCAAAATTTAATTTATCTAATTGTAAATAGAAAAAGTTTCAATTTAGCCAAAAAAAATTTAAAAAAATCAATATAAAAATAGAACAAAGTATGGAGGTGCAATTTATATTTTCTGACGAATGTATATTTACCTTTATATGCACAACATTTTATTTTTGGTCAAAATTTATTTATTTATTTGTCTGTTGATTGTTGTCTTCGGAGGAACGGACGGACGATCAACTGAATTTCCAATAATTCTATTTCTCTCAGCATACAGTGTGTTTGTTTTTCTTTTTCTTTTTTCTTCGCTATTTGGCCGGCTTTTGTTTATTACTTAAAAACATTTGGTGCCTATTAGAGTAGAGAGGGTGTAATCATCAAACATGGAGTAGCTGGTAGCGGATAGCACTCTGTTGATTGACAAGGCAATCTTGGTGTCAAATATACAAGATGCGTGGAAGTTTACCCGCATTCATCATTTATATTTATAATTTAAATTAATTAATTAGATTAATTTAGCTAGTAAATTGGGAGAAATAAAAAAAATGGCATATTTGAGTTTAAGACATTGATATTTTTACATGTATATGAGACAAACAGTTACATTTGTGAAAAAGATAACTCTATAGAGATTTTTAGTTGACATGAAAATGAAAATTTATTGATATGGAGAATAAATAATTCTATTTATGCCAGGAGAATTTCTAAAAATACAAAAACTGAAAATCTCTACTTATTCTATTGCAGTGAGAGATAAGAAATAGGTATTCTATATTGTATATTCTATCACCTATTGGGTCTAAAAAATAAAATAATACAATATTAATTTTATGAAACAAAATTTAGTAAAAAACATGCTTGCAAATTTATTTTTCTGTGATATTTGCTAATAGTTTGGAAAGACAAATAGAATTGTTAACACCTATTTGAAATGATTTACCAATATTATTAACACTCAAAAAAATCACAAATTCATGCAAAAAAAAAATCACAAATTGTACTTCTTAAGATAGAAAAAGAAAGAGAAAAGAGAAAAAAGTGCAAATACATCTTTAATATTTTGTTCTATTCTTACGTTAGTTATTTATATTTTTCAAAGTATAAATACACTCTTGTCATTTTAGAAACGGTAAATTTGACTACCTCTTATAAACGACATTAGTTTTTATTGTTAGTAGGATCTATTGTGTCTTACATGTATAAAAATATTAAACAAAGGTGCATTTTTAGCTCTAATATTTATACTAAGAAGCATATTTAGCCTTAAAGAAAATTTATAAACATTGCAACATAAAAAAAAAAATTAATATTTAAACTCCTCATTTAATAAAAATATTAAAGTAAAATTTATCTGTCATTCTTGTAGAATTTATTAATGCTAATATAACATTAAAGAATTTTACCTATAATTTTTATGCAAATTTACTTTTTTTAAAAATTGTATACGTTGATATTGTAACGCCCATATCATTTTCATTTATTTGCATAACATGTATATCACATAGTCATGAGAAATACATATAATATGTGTGATATTAAGTCTGTTGACCTTAGCAATAATTAATCTTAATTTTGATCTTAACAATCTTAGTTTTGAGCATTTAACATGTTTGTTTAAGTGTGTATAAGCCAGGACTATCATGCAAATCAAAATGGAGTTAAGCACGCTTTTAGGCTCATGTGACCTTCGAGATTCAAGGAAGATTTTAACATTCTTAGAGATCTAAAATGAGGAAGTGATCTTCTTGACATTTGAAGTAGACATCTTAAGCTTTCCAGATTGATCTTACTTGTCAAAATCCAAGTTCATTTGGATATGCAAATATTGAATCAAAGTCAGCATATGCAGTTTTCATCTTAAGCTGAGCAGCTCTTAGTATTTGAGCAATATCTTGAGCTACA
>CATIWM010411499.1:0-18217 GCA_949671775.1 Mallotus repandus | reverse complement strand
AGAAACTCTCATTCTTCTTTGTTTATTTGGGTGGTAACCTTAGTTATATATTTTTTTTCTTTTGCATTGAAAAAGTGAGTTTGGAATTTATAAATTCTAACTCGCCAACATTTTCACGTGCTAATAATTATTTTTATTGTTGGTTTTTTATTTTATTGCAACTCTACAATATATAGGAAGAGATTAGACATAAACCTCTTAGGAATATGATTTTTTATAGTTGTAGAATTATTTTGTTTAGGATAGAAGTAAACTTCTTTTATGAATATTTTTCTAATTGAATATTTTTTTTTTTAAAGTAATTTTCCTTTTTGGTGAATTATAATTCTTATTAGAATAAGATACAGATATAGGGTATCAATGATCTTAATAATTGGAGTACTATAGAGTATAATCCCACATGCATGCTTAGCATATAACATATTTAAATATCAAATAAATAGAGTGATAAGGTTCTCAAAGTCGTCATCATATTCTGCTAATGGAGTTATCAAGATCTTCATCATAATGTACTAACATTGTTTCAAAACGTTACTATCTCATTAAACTATAGACGCATACGCAGCTACTTTTTGTGTGGATATGCATCTTATTCATTTAATTGGAAATTTTCATCCAATCAATCATTTAATTAAAAATTAGAAAAATTTGTTAAAAAAGGTTCCTTTCAAAATAAATTATTGCTTTATTTCAAAAAAATAAACTATTGCTATTTTTCTCTCATATATGATAGTACAAATACATAATTGTAATGATAAAAATTATATTTGTTAGTAATTACGCGTAACAAGTAGTTAGGTAAATAAATAAATATATACTTTGATCAAATATAAAAATTTTATATATTTTTTTAAATAATTGAAATATCAAAAGAGAAGAAATTGAATTCATGTTCATCTTACAGTGCCAATCATTTGAGCCTATAGATTAAAAAAAAAATTATTTTTAAGGTCATAATTTTGATTAGTTTTGCCATTATAAAATTTGATCGGCTTGCAAACAAATTAATAAAATGAATAATTAGTGACGCATTTTGAGGCTGTGGGCCAGAGAAATTTAGTGTGTAAATTCGGTTAATATTAATGAGGTAAAACCAACTTATGTTGGTTCAAGTTTGAATTTTTTTTTTAATAAAATTTCGGTTCGAGCTTTGTATGTTAAAAAAATACATATTGAAAGAATTTTATATTTTTTTAATTTATTTAATTTAAATTTTAAATTAATTAAAAATTTTATATGTATAAAAAAAATACTGCATTAATAATTTATATATGTATACATATTTATTTTTAAAAAAAGCAAAATAAATATGTATCTTAATTTGTAATAAAAATTCATAGATTTTGTGCAAGTGAAGGGGTGTAGGGAGAAAATGTATGAACAAAAAAATCTAGTAGTCTGCTTCATTTCCTTAGCGCCCGAGTGAAGAGGTCGACAACAGCTTTTTTGACTTTTATGCCTTATCATAAAAATTACATGTCAATCTCAACAGGGTCAACAACATGATATTGACTTTCCAAGTATCAATTACCCCACATTGATTCCTGTCTTCCCCCACTTGATCCATTCATACGTGTCCACATGATGACATTCATTGTTCTTTCCAATCATCTTATAGAATCTCTAACAACTTGATCAAAACAAAAAATATCATATCTTAAGTTTACGTTTTTTTACGAAAATATTTTTTTATATTTAATTGTAACACTAAAAATGATAATATATGAAAAAAAAAGACATTAAAAAATAAAAAAGAAAGTAATAAATAAAGAAAAAATACATGAAAAAATATTAAAAAATGTTTTTCCATCTTTAAAATGGAAAATCATTTTTCTTTGTTTTAAAGTAATGTTTTTTTAACTGGTGCATTATTTTTCTTTAACTTATTTTTTCTAGGTAATCTAACTATTGAAAAATAAGAAAAAATATTTTAGCAAATAAACGGAACCTAAGTGGTATAATAATTTCCTTTATATTGTGTTTGTATTTAGATACAAATGCTTGATTCGAAATTTTAAATTTTAAATAATATATAGTTAAATGTTATTTTAAATTCTCCCCAAATGAGTTATTATAAATTAGTGTCAAATTCTTATTAATATAGTTTTTTAAATAAGAGATTTAATTGAAATTCAGATCGATACTCAAATCTCTTGTATCCAAACATAGTATTAAGGTATTAATAGAATAAGAAATTGATTCTTTCATTTTCCTTTCCAAGTTAAAAAATAACTAGAAATTCTTACTTTAAATTTGAATTAGTTCGATTTATGTATGTAGAAAAAATGTTCAAAGAAATTGATGTTTTTGTAGAATTTATCCCATTTAACTCTAAAATAGTTGAAGTCTAAGTAATTACAAATAATGATGGATTAAACGAAAAAAATATTTCATCACATTCTCTTCGATAACGTATGAAAATACAAAATTCAAATTTTATAACTATTAATTTATAAAAATTAATTTTTATCTAATTTTATAAAAATATAGTATATTAATATTGAGGATGTTGATCTTCTAATTAATAAAAAAATATATATTGTAGAAAAACCCTAATACGAACAAAAAAGATTGAGCACATTCATATCATAGATTGAGATTGGGGCACTTGGCACATGTAGAGAGTTTTGAGTAGGGTGGAATGGACTTATCCGACATGATAATACAATTGAAGGAGCGGGGTGGGGCTCAAATTTCACCTGCCAAAAACCCAATCAAAGGTCATGTGTCCAATTCTACAAAGGGAAGTTACCTTATAAAATTGGGGTCACTATTTGAATTAAATAAAATAGGATAAACACGTCATAAATTTTTTAAATTTTGATGTTTTATTTTATTGAGCTCTTTAATTTTTATTATATTTTATTAAATTTTTAATTTTTTATTTTTTATAAATTAAAAATAAATTAGATTAAAATAATAAAATTATGAAATAAATTCTATTTACTCTACGATAATTATAATATTGGTGGTAAGTTTTAACAGTGAATGTGTTATTAGAATTATCAATTGAAACAAATAATCTCCATGGATATTTTTTTTATACTTTATCTTTACCTTTTTTCTTTCATTCTTTACAAAACGGATATCTAAACCTTCCATAATAGCATATTTATCAACAATAAATTTAAATTATTGTACAATTTCATTAATTCAATCTAATTTATTTTTAATCTATACAAAATAAAAAATTAAAAATTTAATAAAATATAATAAAAATTAAAAAATTTAATAAAATAAAATATCAAAATTCAGAAATTTATTCAATAAAATAAACGCGTTGTGTACCATAGACGTAGTAGTGTTGCCATGTGTACATGGCGTGGAAGGTTGATGAGTTCTTGGTTTGACATTTGCGGTAGTTTCTTAATTGCAAGGATTTGATTCGTTGAAAAATAGTTCACAATTTAGAGGTGGCTGTGGCATCTTCTTTGAGACCAATAAATTGCAACTTTGTTTACCCTGTTCTATCCTTTTCAATCAAAAGTCACATGTATTATCAATTTGGATGATGACAACATAAACAGAATCTTACGAATTACGATAAATTATTTTTTAGGCCTCTAAATAATTATTAACTAAATTTATATAAAAAAAAAATTATTTTCAATTTTGTCCTCGCATCTATTTAAGTGGAGTCATTTTGGTAAAATGACCTTACGATATTTCTGTTATTTTTCTATTAATTTTCATAAAAAAAAAGAAATAATTCATATTTTTTCTTCGGTGCTTTTATTATTTTATAAGTTTACTTTTTGCACTTTTATTTACATGAATTGAGATTCAACATTTTTATTTCTTTATATATTGAGTCTTTACACTTTTATTTTATCATATATTGAGTCTTTAATTCAAAATTAATTAATTTTTATTTTATTATATATTGAGTTCTTAATTTTAAATTAAAAACTCAATTTATGATAAAATAAAAATATGAGAACTCAATATGTAAAAATAAAAATATAAAAAATAAATTTAGAAAATAATAAAAATGCACGAGTGAAAATATGGGTTATTATGTGGAGATGGTTTCATGGTTTTGGACAGGCTTCCTTGTAAATAACTATATATATATATATATATATATATATATATATATATATATTAATGCTTGCATTTAACCATATTCAGAGAATGAAAAGTTTGTTGCGACTTATGAGTCAGAAAATGTACTGGTTCTATCTACAACCAATGTAGAACTTGTCCTTTTGATTATGAAGATGCTAAATTGAACTATGATGCACAAGTTGAAAGTTTAAGCCATTTAGCAAACTTTACAGCATTTCATGGAGTAGTACTCAAAAATTCTTCATATATAGAAGAAGACAACGAAATGCGGTTTAATTAACATAAGATAAACTAATAAAAAAATTTAATACATCTACAATATTTAATCTTTTGTACTTCAAATTTAATTTTTCCTCAATTTACAAAATCATCATTTAAATATTTAAATTTATTAAAAAAAATTTATCGACACTTTTTACACTAGTTGAATTATTTAAATGATTTTTCTTTTTAAGTTGAAATGAAATTATTTAAACACTTGAATTAGATAAAAAAAAATTATAAATGATACTTTTAGCTAATTGAGGTGTTAAAACGGTTAATTTACAACTTAAAAGAATAAACTGACAAAACGTACTAAATTTAAAAGTCACAAAAGTATTAAGTTTAAAAAATTCTAAATAAATGTGGGGTACATTCCTATCTATATATTTATATGTCATATTTAATGATTAAATTTAAAAAAATGGTGCAAACACTCGCCTAATATTTTATTTTAAGTGCAAATATATCATTAATATTTTTAAAGTTTAAATACATTCTTAATGTTATAAAAATCAACAATGTAAACCCCTCTCCAGAATGAAATCAATTTCTATTTGATAACGCTATTAGAACCTAAAAATTAATATTAATAGTGTATTTGCACTTAAAGTAAAATATTAAGGGAATATTTACACCTTTTTAAACTAATATATCAGTTGATGGTAGATTCCAATTATCATATAGACTGGCTATACAGTATTATCAAACAGAAATTGACAATGTGCAAACATTAGGTGCAAAAATACACAGTTGCCATAGTAGTAAATATGTTGAACAAACATGGTGGCTGATTAATTAGAGCTCAGCTTCTTTCATAATCCTAATCCTAGATGTTGGGAGACTGATTCGACATTCTGAAGTTTGTCTCTAAACTTTTCATCTAGGGTCATATAAGTCATTTTGAATTTTTTAAGGTCAATTTAATCACTAAATTTTAATAAAGATTAAATTACCCTTAAATAATACAATTAGCTTCTTATTTCTTGACATATAGACAAAAGCCACTACCAAATTACAAATACCTCCCTAATGTTTTAAATAGTTGACAAATAAGTCTTTATTTTTAGTATAGAAATTTGTAGCTGAAAAAATTTTATTTTATAATTATATTTAATTCATTTATAATTTGTAAAATTTAAAATATAATAATATATTATATTATATTGATATAAATTTGGTTATTCGCTAATAAATTTTAGTAGTTTTGAAATGAAAAAATTTATTTATTTATAAATTAATTTTATTTTTAAAACACATAACACTCAACTTTGTTTATAGTTTAGAAATATAAATGTACAATTTGAAATAAATATTAATATAAAATATTATTAGCTTTTATAATTTTAAGATTGAATAATAAAAATACATTAATTCTAATTTTAGTTTTAGATTCAACTAATTTATGATTTTAGCTTTAGTTTCAGTCTACTATTATATCTTTATTACTTTATATTAAAATATAATTTATTATTAGCTTCAATATTAAAATTAATGGAATATAATAAAGTAATTAATTTTTAATTTTGATAATATATTGTAATATTAAAGCAATAAAAATATAATAGTTCTCAAAATAACAATAAAATTGTAAATTATAAAATTAATAATATCTAAATATAAAATTTATTATTATTATTTAATTTTAGTCTATCATTATATTTTTACTCCTTTAATATTAAGTTATTAATATATTATTTCAATGTACATATTAAATTGTACTTTTGCATTTTCAAAATTATAAATAAATTTGATTGTCAAATATAATTTTAAAAAATAACATTAATTTATATATGAAAATTTTTATATCTCAACACTACCAAAAATTATTGGTGAATAGCTAAATCTATATTTATATATATATTATATTATTAGATTTTTAAATTTTACAAATTATAATATTTTACAAGTTATAAATAAAAGTTTTAATAAAAAAATCTTTTACCAAAATTTTGCAAAACCATGTTGTTAAATTTTATGAATATTATTCCTTTTCAAGCACAAACTTGGGAAAATATGTCCAATGACTCTGCCCTATTGTTTGGGTAGATAGTGCACTTCCCAATCCAGATTAGACATCAATGCATAATTAATGATTAAATATTTGTTTAATTAGTAATATAAAAAAATTAATAATTGAAATTCTAACAATTTACTATATTTTTTATTTAAAAATTTACGAAATGTAATTTTTTTTTTGAGAATTAAATGTAATTTAATATGAATGATAATTGATAAGTAAGAAGTGTTTGAGTTTGAATTGTCTTCTGGTGCACATATGGAAATAAATGGTAACGATTTTTAAATGGCTACCAGCTTCATGCATCCCTACATCTGAATCTGATCTTAGCTAGGCCATGTCAAAACACTGTAATAAAACCTAACAAAGAAAATTTAGCACAACCACATGGGCATTTATATATGCATATGAAATTTCCCTCACCAGCGAGATTACAATTTTCTCAAAATGCAATTAGATGAAGTGAACTTTTTTTTTTGAATAAATAATTAATTATTATCATATAAAGAAATACAATATATGTATATTTGCATGTTTTATATAAACTTATGCAAGCTTTTTACATAATTAATCAATTAAAAAAAATTTGATAAGAAGATATTATATTAAATTAAAAAATTTATTTGGATCAAGTTCATGATAAAGCATAACGAAAAATTATATTCTTATTATTATTTATTTTCATTAATATATTTTATTTTTAATTGGATTTATAAATTTTATATTTTATAATATACTTGTTCAAATTAATATATATATGGTGAAACAAAATATTAATTTATTTTGGTTTTTAACTTATTATTATGCATATATCAAACCTACATTTATGTTTTTTGTTCCATAGTGAACTAGTTGATGCATGCATTTTTCTTTTTTATTCTTAATTAGCAACAGGCAACAACCTCGTTCATACTGTGGAAAATTGCATTCGTATCCATGCGGACCATACCCAAAAGAAAAAAGATACTGTTTGAAATTCTATAAGGTGACATAAGCTAAGAAACTTGAGTGGTAAGATATCTACTTAAGATTTCACCCACGGAGGTTCAAACTCCGTAGGTGCCCTCTTCGCAACTTTGGTGAAAAAAAAAAATTCTATAAGGTTTCCATGGCTGCATATGGCATTGCTATTTAATCCAATTTTGTTGGCTTTCACAGACTAATTCTGTAATTTATATCATATGAATTCTCATTTTTTCTAACAAAAAAAATCAATTTTTTAAACATCAATACTTATAATCTATTGGACTCTAATTAATTCAATTTGATCCTAATAGAATCATAAGAACGATAATAAATTTTTAATAATTAATTTAATGCAATTACATATACCACGACTCAAAATTAAATTATCGATTGAACAAAAATAACTTTTACCAACTAATACTACTGATGATTTACACAAAATAGTCAAATTTGCGAATGCAAGAAGCTAGCTAAGAGATTCATATATATGAACTCAAAAATGTGAAAACTTGGTGATGGGTCGTCTAGAACTACTATTTATTAATTTTGCTAAGAGTGTTGTACTTATCTTTTGTTTTTTAGCGACAAAATTCAACAGCAAAATTAATTAGGAATTGCTTATATATATATATCCATGCGAACAAGTCCAAACCCACTTTGTTTCTTCTCTCCTGCCATTAACAAATGGTGGACTAATTGAACCACTTTTTTTTTTAATTCTTTTTGAACCATTAAACTTGACTTATTCAGTTATTTCCACTTCAAAGAAAAAAAATTTGACATTTCGTGACGTATAGTTTTGTGTTTGTCGCCATTTGAGAGATGTCAATGTCACATCTCCGGCCAATTAATAACTAAAGGGGTTTTTTTGTAAGAAATAGTCATATTTTTAGTAAGAAATAGTCTTATTTATTTATTTATTTTTGGCAATGTCTTCTTTATTTATTTATTTGTTAATATTTTAGAAGTAAAAAGTAAAAATATCGGCTGCTCTATTATTGTACAAATTATTTGTTATATTTCTTTTTCCTTTTATCTCTTCTGCCATATAAAACAAAAACTTCTAATTAATGCATCATTAATCAAGATTTTGGTTACGTGTTATTTCTGTTTTCATGAATTCATTCTTCAGAGGACACATGTTTATCTCATTTATTTCTCTATTTTCTAAAGTATGCAGACTTTATTGCAAGAAAAAAAAATATTAAAGAAGTGAAAAGTATAGATTATACGAGAATGTAATTTTTTTTAAAACAAAAAAATTATTTACTATGAAAATAATAATATTCTTTAATATTAATAAGTTGACAGAATTTTATATTTAAATTTTTCTCTTTATATAATACGCAAATAAACTCATTTAATTGTAAAATTTACATTGCTAGAAAAATAATTTACTTGCATTGTATGTATTATATTCATTGTAAAATAAGCAATATATATATAAAAGGTATTTTATATTTAACTGATAAAAATAATATTCAAAAATTTATAATTAATTTAATAAGTATTATAAATTTAATAGTAAAATATAAAAAACAAAATTGATATTACAATCAAAAAGTATATATATAAAGCGGTGTATTTAGTTAAGGATAAGTGGGGGCAATTACCTGCATTTGTTTTTGTATAATTGGTTCATATGAGTTTAATTTTATTATTATTTTAACTTATTATTTCCATTTAAATTCACACAATGTCTACCTTTAAATTTAAAGAATTTCCTTTGATCCTATAAGTGTGTAATAAAAAATCAAAAGAATATAACTTAATTTATAAATTTTTTTTAAGGCTTACATCTCTTTTACTTGAAATAAAAATAAAATCTAGTATTTTACATTTATAATTTTACAAGAAATTTGACGTCACTCTAACATTTAAAAACACAACTATAATTTCATAAAAAAAAAAGAAAATAGCATTAAAGCGGCACTTTTTAATTTTTTTACATTCAATTCTTTTCAATTTTCAAATCATTATTTTTTATTTTATGTGAGTTTGGATATATAATTTTTTTCATATAAAAATTGCCCTCACTAATTAATTTTTCTAGATTCGCCATTATATATATATATATAGCTATAAAATTATTAAATCTAAATTTGACAAATATCTCTCTCTATAATTCAATATTCACTTTTAAAAATTTATGTGTTAAATTATTAAAATTTACAATATTTTTTATAAAAATTATAAAAAAAAAAACCTTTACTTTGAAATATACTCCTTTAAACATATAAACTCCTTTAAACATATAAACTCCTTCATTATGTGGTATTCTCTTTTTAAGCCATATGTGTATAAATAAATTTTTTGGTTTTTAAAATTTTAAAAATTATTTACTTTCACAATAATATTCTTTTGTCTTTTATTTTACTTAAAATATGTGTTTTGTATTCCACATAAAACACTCTAATAATTCTATCCCACTTGAAACTCTATTCTTTTATTCCATCGAAAACTTTATTTAATTCTATCATTCATGAAGACACATGATTATACATTGATCTCTCCATCTCTTACAACTCTATATTTGTAAGAAAAAAAAAAAGTCCCATATCGTTTTTTTCTTCTTCTTCAATTGGTGCATATGGTTCCAATTTTAACATCAAATTCTTACAATTTTCGGATTTTTCTTTACATAATAGATAAATTTTGTGTATTGTTAGCTGATGAAACTATTGAAGGCACTTTAAGTGGCATCATTTTTAAAAATAGGTGAGCTCATTGATTGCAATTGCTGATTTTCTGTTTTTTAATAAATGTGAAGAAGTAATTTGCTTGTTAATTTTTTGAACATAGCATTGTCCATTTATGTGTTTGTTTATTTTTCTAGGTATATAGTATTTTGTAGTATTTAATATGATTTAAGTTAATATATGCTAATTTGGTTTATTTGCTTGCAATGGAGTTGCAAATAGTAAAAAAAGTTGTATATTTAAAATTCTAAAATACTATGTTGCAATAAGTTTCCAGCATAAAAGACATAGCAAAACTTTTAGATCTTTTAGATTTTTAAGTAAATAAAAATGCACAATTCATATCAAATGGACAGATATTTCACTCCTTATAGAGTGCAGTTTTATCTTTTAACATATGACATAATTTAAATTTCTATCAATAAAAATGTAAAATGATTTTTTATATTTAAAATTTATTTTTTATATGTCTTCTACATTAAAAATGATTTAACTTTTTTTATGTTTTTATGATTTTAAATTCATTATATTTATTTAATTTACATAAAAACTAAAATTTTAAAATAATTAATAAAATATATTTTAATTTATAAGAATTTGTACAATGTGTGAATTCACAACTGAGGACGTTAATAACTCATGAAAAGTGCACTCCCCTTAATAATTTTTTACCCATAAATTAACTTTTAAATTTTGGAACGAATTGAACATAACAATATTAAAAATAAATTTATTATCTCTCAAGATATCTTTCTCAATAAGCTCATGAAAATACTCAATAAATTTTATAAAAGAATCATCAAATGCAAATAAAAATAATAATAGCAAAAGAAATAGATCGTAGAAATTTATTTCTATTTACTAAATAAAAGGTAAAAAAAATATAGGAAAGAACTACTATGTGAGGCCTAAGATTAAGATGCACAGTGGGGAAAATTGATAAAATCTGAAGAAAAAAAAGCAAGGTGGTGGCTCATATATTTTATCATTTGGTCCTAATATTATTTTATTACTTTGCTTAAACCCATGAAGTAACTGTATTTTGTTCCTTTTGAAATAATAAAAATAAAAATTAAGAAATATTTTTTTGATAAAACAATTAAGAAATAAAATTGACAATATAAGTAGAAGAAAATCTACAATTTTCGACCGATTATACTAAAATTTCAAATTTATGATATCACTTTAAACGGAAATTGAGCAATCAAGTGATAAATATAATATTTCTTTTATAACATAAAAAAATCATAGATTCAGCTCATAATGTATATGGTGCTTTACAAATATTCACAAGAAAAAAACTTATTGACCTTAAATTTTATTTTATTTTTTCTGAGAATTTAAACATGAAGTTAATTGTGAAATTCCTCAGATAGTGGTAAGGATATTTTTGAATAATTTAATTATGGATCAACCAAAATTGTATTTTTGTAATAATTTTACGAATGCACCTTTCATATTAAATTAATAGATTGAAAACTGAATTCTCAAAAGCTTTTTCACCATTAGAAAAATGTTTGAACACAAAATCAAAATCAAATTCACTAAGATGCTGATTTTTTTTTTTTTTTAAATTCCTCCATTGCAAAAGTAAAATATTGAGAGATGCGTGGGATCCTGAATGGAGATGCAGAGTAGTTTTCGAGGCAAAGCTCAGCTCTCAATTCAATCATTTTCATAATTGAATGATGGGTCCAAACCCAATTACTACTTTGATTTTATTTATTTTTTGTCTCCACTATCTTCTTCTCACATCTCCCCATGATCATTGGCCGTCCATTTGTCACCACATTTCACACACATATAGCTACGTACAAAATAACTAGAAAAAACCATCTTGCGATCACACATTAAATTGGCGAATTAAAACACTTTTTTGCCGACTTCCACTATACATTCTTTCTTTATCTTTTGCATGCACCATACCCTCTCGTCGTTATCACTTTGATTAATAATAATAATAATCATCATCATCATCATAAGTTACCAAAATAAATAAGGATTAAAACCATATAGTTTTAAGGCTAAGTACTTTCTTAAAAAAAAAAAAAACTTTTAAGGCTAAGTACATACATAAAAATAAATATTGTAGTAAATTAGTTTGTGCATTGAGTACATTATAAGTTGGGAGAAGGTGCAAATAATCCCTTAATGTTTGCTGCGCGGAGCAAATAAACTCCTAAAATTTTTTTTTGAAGCATTTGAACTCGAAATCAAGTTTTTTCTTTATTTTTAGCCCCTCATGTAACTGGAGCTAAGTTGAAAATTAACGCCGTATATCTCAAAGCTGATGTTGTAAATATGATAAAAGAAGTGGGTCCCACATTAATAGTCTATCCTCACTAATTCATCATCGTCTCCCTCTAAAGGAAAAAAAAATTCCACTTTTTCTTCTGTGCATATTTTTGCTACCAGGCACAGGCTCATCTATGACAACAACTTTTCTTACATTTTCAACCATAAAAGAATCCCTCCAAAACTCCCATAAAACCCAGTAATCTCCTAAAGTACTTTACTAAAACTCACACTCCTAAACGATTTGGTGGCTCAGGTACTTGCCCTAGAATAACAGAACTCAAACCTTTGATCTTGGAAACCATAAATTATGTATAATCCTCACCTAATTGCATCGCAATTCACAAAATCGGACCTTGTTGTGTGACCCTTTTACAGCAACAATCCAATCATGCAAATTGAGAATAAATATTCTAAGAAGATAGTGCAGAATAGCGTGTCAACAACATTGTCGCCTTCTTCTTCTTGATTTGATGCCGTCAATGTTACGAGAGAGTTATTCAAAAGAGAAAGGGAAGAATATTGAAGTGGATGGTCCTCCCGGCTATGGCAAAACTAAACTAGCTCATGCCATTGCAAATGAAACTGGTGTTCCCTTTTACAAGATTTCTGCTATTGAAGTTGTCTCTGGAGTTTCAGGCATGCAATTTCTTTTTTGAAAAAAAAAAACTCTTTGCCAATGTTTGTCGGCATATGTGTTTGATGATATAGTAGTTGCACTCAACTTGAAGAAGAAGAAAAGGAGACAATTGGGTATTGGTTTGTTTTTGAAATTTTTTGGAGAATTGGGATTTTTTTTTTTGGTTTTAAAGAAGAGATGGATATAGTTGCAGAAGATAAGGAAAGAATGGAAGGTTGGTTATATCTTGTACATTCTAATCGGATTAGGTTACAATACTCAAGAAAACATTATTTTGTTCTTGAGAATCATCTTCTTAAAAACTTCAAGTCTCTTCCTTCTTCTAAACACCAAGTTTGATGCTTTTTTATCTCTGTTTATATATCATGTGTTGTTATGTTCTGTAGATCATGTTTCTTGTTATATAGTGTGATCTTTTATTTTTTTCTAGATTATGATTTTGTGTTTGGAAACTTATCCTGTAACCATGTTAAATATTGATTGATTTCTAGGTTCTTATTTGTTTATTTATTTTTTAATTTTTTTGTGATTAATATTGTATTGAGTAGTCCATTAAGGATGATTGTGATTCATCGTGCTTGATAATGGGGAACTAATGAACTTTAGATTCAATGGTTTATTAAAATTGGTTTTTAGTTGTCTATCAGCTTTCTTATTGTTGCAATCATAACACCACAAACGTTTGTAGGGGCAGCAAGCATGGTGTTACAAATGATTTATGTTGTTATGCTCCAATGTTTATACCTTTTCTTTTTTATAGTTCTTAATTTTTTTCTTTAAGTCATTTTTGTCAATGAAGTTTTAAGATTAATATGTAATCAAATTAGTTTTTTGATTGATCTATCATACATGGTTCTTGGTGCTTGTACTTTTCAGCCAACCTCACCAGTTAGAGCTGAAATAGATGTTAAGCTTGGAGGAACTCAATGCAACATTATAATGAGTAGATTAAAGCCATGGTTGCAACTCCACTACTCAAAGAAGAAGAAAATGGTGCTTCGGGACGAAATTCCTATTGCTGTAAAGCCTCAATCAACTGAATTTAAAGCAATTATGTGGACATGTACTGTCTCAACTCTAGAGACGACTGTTGTGCTTTACAGTATCAGTGGGTTGTCCTTGTATCATGTAAGTGATGCACTTAATATTATATGTTGTATTTGTGTTTGACTACAGTGGGCTCATCTTTTTGGTTTCCATGCTCAATTTAGTTATCTTTTCACCTGGAAGTTAAGCATTTTAACTTTTTTTTTTTAGTTCTATTCTCAATCTTTCCATGTGTTTGCAAATAACATATCAATCATGGGAACCTTAATACATTTAGAACTTGGTGAACTAAACTTGCACATGTTTGATGAATATCAAGATTTTTTAAAAGAAAGCCCATTTGTTGTGGAATCAAATTCAAGTGCTTTAGTTCATATATTAAGAGTTTGTAGGGGCAGCAAGCATGGTGAAAACTGTCTTCATGTTGCTAGTGGTGGTGGTCAGTGATGATAAATTGTGGGACCTATTCCTTTTAAACAAAATTGCCACATCAGTTGAACACAAACGGTGTTAGTTTTCAATTTATTTGCTATTAGTCAAGGGGCTAAAAATGCATAGACAACTTAATTTCGTATTTAAATGCTCCAAAAAAAACTTTAGAGACTTATTTGCTTCACAGAGAAAACATTAAGAGCTTATTTACGCCTTCTCCCATAAAAATAATAGTCTATACGTAGGAAATATATTCAATTCTTTTGTATGATATCTCCCTCCTTGTGAATTATAGTTTACAATAATTTTTTTTGGTATAATTATGTCTAATATTTAATAATTATAAAAAAATTTAATTATTTTGAATAAACTGGATGAATTATTAAAGGGTAAAATTTTTTTTAATATTTGTTTAATACATAAAACCCAAACTTAAAATTTAATGAAAGTCAAAACTTTTTAATCATCTAATGAAGTAAATATTGATAGTTTATAATAATTTTTTACCACTCCATCTTTTTTTTAATCAGATGTTTACAGTTTTTGGTAGCTACAAGAATTTTAATTATTTTAGAATTCAAATTGGGTGGCCCATAAAAAAATAAAACTCTTTTAATATTTTTTTTTTTTTATATATAAGATTCAAAATTAAAATATTTTTGAAAAGAATTTAAATTTTTTATCAAATGTTGGTTAACAATGGCTTGGGGACTTTCAAACCATGAGCGGCAACAACACTGGAAGTGGCAGCAGCGCTTGTTGAGGGTGGACTACTTCGACGAGCGCTGTCAAGGCCAACACACGCGCACAAGAGCTCGCAGGAAGGCTCTAGAACGTGCTAGAGACTCGCGAGGAATGGCAGGGGCTGTATGCTGCCAGCCTTGCCACTTTGCCCACTGGTTGACTAAGTGCCGCGTGACTTGGCTAACCTCAAAAGCTAAGCCCGTGACAGGCCATTCGGCCATTCTCTAGAACATTCACTACAAGAAAAACTCTGCTTTGTAACAGCCAAATCCGTTACAAATCTGTTATAAAAAGGAATTTGTAACGGCTTTGTAATGGAAATATTTTTGTTAAAAATTTCATTGTTACAAATTTTTTTGTAACGGAAATAAAAGTTCCGTTACAAATTTTGTAACCGTTTTGTAACAGATATGTCGTTACAAATTTGTAGCGGAATTCCAATTTGTTATAAATCCATTACAAAATTTATAACGGATTTGTAACCGATAACATCAGTTGTAAAATTAGTAACAGATGTTTCCGTTACAAATTTGTAACAGAATCGCAATTTGTTACAAATCCGTTACAAATTGTTAAATAGCTAATTTGAGAAATCCGTTACAAATTTATAACGGATTTGTAACTGATAACATCTATTGTAAATTAGTAACGGAAGTTTCCGTTACAAATTTGTAACGGAATTACAAGTTGTTACAAATTCGTTACAAATTATTTAGTAGCTAATTTGAGAAATCTATTACAAAAGTTTTCGTTACAAATTTGTAACGGAATTGCAATTTGTTACAAATCCGTTACAAATTAATATCGGATTTGTAACTGATAACATCTGTTGCAAAATTAGTTATGGAATTTTTTGTTGCAAATATGTAACAGATTGAAACCGTTACAAATTTGTAACAAATTTTATGTTATAAATGTGTTACAAATTTGTAACAGATTATTTGTTACAAAATTATAAAAAATACATTACAAAAACATTTTATAAATATTATTATTATTATTATTATTATTATTATTTGAGCAAATGGAAAAATCACATAATATTAAAATTTAAAAATATAAATGTCATACAATAGTATTTGAAAATTTTTAATTGTGCAACACGATATGTTTTAATTATAACAATAAAAAAGGTCAAACCTAAGATGCTGGATTAGACAAAGATCCTCTAGTGTTGTGCTCTTGACTTTTCAACATTAACATTAGTTCTTTCATCTGTTGGCGCATTGCCTCCTGCTCTTGACACATCTCGTCATGGTCCTCTGTTATCTCTCTTAAGCGCTCCTCCATAGCAAGATCAGGAAGGGCATATCTCATGTGAGAGCTGGCCGAGCCAATAAATGAGTCTGGATAAAATGCTTCTGCTTGTGATCCAAGACCATAAACTCGTTGTTTCTTTTGCCCACCAGCCGCTTGTAAGAATAGTTGGCTCATATCAACCTGCATAGACTCTGGATTTTCTTCCTGTGTCTGAGAAATAGAAGCAACCATACTCTCCACCTCATCCTACAAGTAAACAAATTTTTTTTAATTAAAGATAAACAAAACAAACTGATTAATTCATCAATAACTAAAAAATAACTTACTCATCCTACAAGTAAATAATTTTTTTTAAATTAAAGATAAATAAAATAAACTGATTAATTCATCAATAACTAAAAAAAATAACTTACATTGATTTGTTGAGATCTCTTATCAACAAATGAACCATCTTTTTTGGTATGTGTTTTCTTAAATACCTCCCACAAGGTAACTGGTCATCATAGCTCTCTTTCCTAAGAATTATATTTTAATCTTATTCAATTAGAAAATATTTACAAACTTGAAAAAATGGATATTTTTTATAAACATTAAATAAATTATTTTTACCATTCTCAAGGTGTGCTCCATCATCAATAAAGAACCTCCAGTGTGTCTTGAACATCCGGAACCTTCACCACCTACCTCACTACGTCTACTCTTACGAGCCGTCTCGGACTTGGTCCGCCATTGTGGAGTGTCCCAATGAGCTGTCCACTTATCCTAAATTGATTGTGGGACACACTTTGGATTTCCATCTTTGTTATTTCTCAATCTACAAATCTTGATGTTGTAGTGATGACTTGCAACTCTCTGCCACACTTCATAAACTCTTGCATCTGAGGATGTTGACCATTTGTAAACCTTCCTAAAAAAAAATATGTATTAGAATCAAGTTTAATAAACTTGGTATAATGAAACATTATAATCACATATAAACCTTAAATTCTTCCCAATAATATTGTTTTGTCGCCCTGGACACATTACTCCATTGATAATCCTCATCCTCTAAATTCTCTAAAAACATATTTTCAATTTTTTCTGCAATCGAATGCCCGTGAATAGACAATAGATATTTTCATTACAAAATTGTTATTAATAGTTGGTACTATATTTCTGCATATTTTTGTAACAAAATTAGTAACAAAAATGTATCCGTTACAAAATCCATTATAATTTTCGTTACTATTCCATTACAAATTTTATATTTTAACGGATATTATTCTGTTACAAAAGTTGTGTTACTAAATTTATATGTTGTTATAAATCCGTTACAAATACCTTACAAAACTATAACAGACTATATCCGTTACAAATATCTATTACAAATCAGGAACTTTCTTGTAGTGTATATAATAAACTTTTTTTTTACCAAAAAAAATAAACTATATTTTTGAGTGTTAGTCTTCATCTCTTAATGTTGTACCGAATTTTTTTTTTTTTTTGGTCAAGGTACCGAATTAATATTCCAAAGAAAAAACAAAGTGCCTGCTTTTGAAATTAACAATGCAATCTAGTCAACAGAAGTCCCAATCAGCACATAAATTAATATACATCCCAAATTAATAACTTATAATTTTATTTAATTATTTAAAAACTTAAAACATATATATATATATATATATATATATATATATACAATGAGTTCCACTTCCTCAACCACATAAGTCAAATTTTGATGTCTAAAAAAACACAAGATAATAAGCTATATTTTTTTAATGTCAGTCTTCATCTCCTAATGTTTTA